>AYEL01063043.1:0-28413 GCA_000484575.1 Olivierus martensii
CGGTAGTCCTAGGCATCCTGTAAAAAATCCGATATGAAGATTTTTGCATTACATGGTGCAAATATGGATCACACCACACAGAAGTGCCCATATTTGCATCAACATGAATTGAAATTATCAGTCTTGCTTGCAAGCATACCTAATCTTTATGCCCGAAACACAGACGTTATCAAACATTTGATCATTCAGCTAACTGGTTACGTATAGTAAGAACTAGTTAAGGAAGCATTTTTTATAATTAAACGTAAAATAAACATACCTGGAAAAGTTTATAGACTGTCCTGAAACAAAAAAGCAATTTAGTCACTGTCTCTTAAAACAGATCTGTCATCAACTAAGCGGAAATGCTCAGAGCGACTATGAGAGTATCTTGCTTGGCTCCCACGACGGGGTAACACCTATCAGAGGTAGAAATCTGTTTGTCCATATCTGCACCATAGCCCATTTTTGCACCTTTTCCTCTATATATAATGTTTCTATAATTTTAGAAAACGGAAACAAAAGTACGGATAAGTTTACTTGGAGAAAAAAATTATTTGAATATTTATGATTTTAATTTGGTTCGAATTCTGATTGCCAGATATCTACAATATAATAAGTACACGAACTGTGACGTTTATAAATTTTTCAGATACAATATCTAAAATATCAATAATTAAATATCAATTCTAAATGGCGGTTAATCGGGTTAATTTATAAGGTTCTTTGAAAATCATCTGACATATCAATTAGTAGTACCATATATGCAATAAAAGCATCAAGTAAAACATTAAGAATAAAATAAAAACCGAAAAATTCATAATATTTTAAAATAATTTAAAGGACTTTTGGCAAAATTCAATGAAGTGCTGAAGATCTTTCATATGTTTGAAATTTGTTTTTTAATGTTCTTAATTCTGGATTTAAATATCTCAATATCGACCGTAACATAATACCAATATATAACGATTTAAATATCATAAATCCATAAGCGTTGAAGCAGACTAACGCCAATTGCAGTTTATATGCGTCATACATGTAGCTCCATGATTCATTCGTCTTACCGAATCTTGAATATCAAAAATCAGATGAATGTAGTTAGGCATGGCTGTTTCCAAAATGGTGTTCACTAGATGGAGATGCTCGGTTTCCTTACAATATCTACAAACAAATAAGATTAATCGGTTCAGGTGCGAATTCGATTCTGTAGAACTTTGAACGATTCATTTATTTTTCTTAAGCAATCGGGTTAAATAAGCTTAATGACAGGTGTTCAATCATTTTGTCAGAAAAATGATTTCGAGCATTTATCAGGTAATTTTTAATTTATTATTTATAAATTTATTTACAAAATTATCTCGCAATTTCTAAATTTTATTGATTATTGAATTTTTGATCCGGAATTCGAATACATACAACAAGTGAATTTGCATTAGGGACAGAAAATTTACAATATCCATAATAATTATACATTTGCTGCTTGGCATATCATAATTGAATACAATCAACTTTTTAATTATCAAAACAATATCTTAAAAAATTAAATTTAAAATTTATTCCAAGTAAAAAATTAACTCCAAATTTATTTGATAAAAAGAACTATATTACACACTATAGCAATCTGCAGTTTTATTTAAAAGAAGGAATGATCTTAAAAAATACATAGAGTTATACGCTTTAAACAATCAAATTGGCTTATATCGTTTATCAACTTTAATAATGAGAAACGATGCACTGCAACAAATACTTTCGACAAAAAAATTTTAATTATTAAATAATTCATTCTATTGTAAATCTCTTCAATTACCTAGAAACAAAAAATATTATATGTTGCCTTAACACAAGAAGAGTGCAAAAAGTATTTAACACAACACACACTAAAATATTTTAAAATCATAAATGACAGTTTGCTGTTTTCCACTTAAATCCTATTAACTTTTTACTAGATAAACATGTAAATAGAGAATTTTCTATTCTAGAATTGAAAACTTCACATGTATAAAATACATATAACGTTATAAAGAATTAGTAGAAAATTAAGGTTAGTTTACTTTACACTGATACAGACTCTTAAAAGATAAAAACTGAAGATGTTTATTCCGATTTCAAAAGCTTTCTGATATTCGATCTTGGTAATTATCCTAAATCAAATAAACTTTTTCCGAAAACAAACAAACAAAACTTCGGTTATTTTATTGAAGAAATTAAATCTCAATTAATTACAGAATTTATAGCCTTCAAACCTAAAATATACTCAATGTTATCCATTATACAAACTAATAAAAGAACTAAGAATATTCAATCTCATGTTGCGAAGCAATTTAAACATGAACTCTATTCTTCAGTTCTTCACAAACTCAATTCAAACGCAATTCTCAACCAAAATCTGCTTACATCAAAAATGTTCAATTTGTATCCGTATTGGATTGTTGTTCATAACCGAAAGATACTAACATCCTAACATTTTAACCTTTGTATCCTATTTTGGTTTCACTGTTTCTACTAATAACATCGTTAACCATCGTATCATGTTTAATTCTGTATGCTTAAATGGTTCATCTATGTACTGCTGAGGTTAGTTCACGCCAGTAAACGATACATCATTTTGCTTAACATGAAAAATATATTATATCTTCGCGGTAAGATAACGTGTCTAAATTTTTGCATTTACGGTATTTTCATAAAATATTAGTCAAATATATACTTCAGCTCTAACTCGAGGTCATAAATGCAAAGTAAAGTGAAGCATGCAATAGAAGTTGTAAAATACGAAAACATATTACTCAATACTTCATAAGGATATGAATTTCATACAGGATACTCAGTCATCTAAAATGAAATATCGTGGTGATATCTAAAATGAAATATTTTGGTTTAAAAACTATATTAGTTAGAAGTAATTAACATATATCTATGTAAAAGGCATCTCTAGTGAAATATTTTGGTTTAAAAACTATATTAGTTAGAAGTAATTAACATATATCTATGTAAATGTACCTACTCTCTACTGTAAAAAATTTGTCAAATATTTTAACATATGTAAAAGTTATAAGTATAGGCATATAATTGTTAATATCATTTTTCACATATTGATAAAAATATATTATTTTTTTACAAACACTTGGCATTAATTGAAATAAATGATGGTTGATTAAATAAATAAATATTTTATTAGTGCAATATAAAATATTACAAGAATATTAATAAATTTTAAGTTTTTATAATTTTATACGGATAACAAGGAACACTTATGCTTATAGATTAGTTTTAAACAGTTAATAAAAGTAATTATTACCGTTATTCATTACTGAAATACAGTATATAGAATAGAGGAAAGAGAATTTGAGAAATCAATCTTTGAATTTTCATGTTAATTCACAGTTATTCATTACTGAAATATATAGAATAGAGGAAAGAGAATTTGAGAAATCAATCTTTGAATTTTCATGTTAATTCAAGTTTAACGTCAACTTGATTTTAAAACGACACGTGGATCTCTCATTTATTGAATTCTGATACTGAAAAATTTAAGTACACTAGAGAATCATATCAAAATCAGTATCTGGACTAAGATTAAATTATATAAACTATTTTTTGAGAAAATATAACAAAAGATGAAGATAATCTTCAAGCGAATATTTTTCATTAATACTTAACTAAATATTGAAAGGTTATGTCAAAAGTGATTATTTGTTTGTAAACGACTTTCCATTGTTTAATTATATGCAAGTTTAATGTTCTTAATTTTAAAATATCAATTATCTTCTGCTAAACTAATTTCAATTCATACTATTATTGCTATTCATGATACGAAATTTAAAATACGAATAATTTTATTATTTAATGCCAACCATAATGCACTTTCCAATTAATAATTCTGCAAGAAAACACACGAATGATAACAAATATCCTATTCCCAAAAGAGCAAATGTTCCTAAGAATTGTTCCAAAGTTAATGCTTGAATATCTTTTACATGATTTTCTTTGTCGAACGTTTCATCGTATATAAATTTTTCTATAATTCCGGCTTGATGCAGACGTAATATTCTGAAAATAATGTAGAAATTTTAAGAAATTTTTATGAAACCATGTAATGTAATATAATACAGTGGTACCTCGGTATACGTCTTTAAAGCGTTCCAAATCCTTGGACTTATATCAAACAAGACGTATACCAAACGAATTTTTTCCATAAGAAATAAAGGGAAAATAATTAATCCGTTCCCATGAAAAAAATCCTATTGTTACTGGCATATTATACATTGATGGGGTTATATAAAATAATTTAACATTGCTTAATACTAAAATATATAAATATTGAAGCAATTATAGTAGATGAAATAAATGAAAATTTAACCTCATTACCTTGCTGAGAAGAATCGAGTGCCTACTATGATGGTGCTGAGAAGGGAGCAGAAGATGTTATTGCTTAGAAGGAAAGTCCGCTTCCAATAAAATTTCAGGAATCAGAAATTATGGTGTTTTTTTCTCTCTCTATGTTCTGTCTTTTTTCCCTACTTGGAGCTTGCTGAGGCTCACCAGGTTTGACTTTTGCTAAAAAGCTGTCCAAAGAACTTTGCTTGTGGCTTCTACTTAGGATGTTTCGGAAATATTACATTGTCTGGTCATTCCAGACAATACTGTTACGACTAGTTTGGACTTTGTTGGAGGGATACATCTCTATAAGTTTTATATAAGTAATGTGTTTTTTTAAGGAACACACAACAGATTCATACAAGTTTTAGAGCGAATGGTCGTATTACAAAAAAGGTCGTGTACCAAGCATATTTTTTCGCATCCAAAGAGGACGTATACCAAGTTGGATTTATTCCAAAGCGGACGTATACCGAGGTACCACTGTACATCTTTGTTATATTTAAATCGTAACAATTAAAATAAATTCTTACATTCTATCCACATTTCTTTTATATGGAAATTTTTTTCTAGTAATAAATGTATAAACAATTGTCGCAAGGCTATCTTCGGAAATAATCGAATTTTCTTTCATGGAATTTCTATAATACAATGCATCCTTTCTAAAAGTGATGAATGCAAATCGCCCCTGAGAGAACAGGTATCGGACAGACTTCAATTTATTATGTGAAAATAATGCCTTTTTTGAAATTATGTGATATCTTAGTATTTCGTTTATTCTTGTTTTCGTTTCCTGAAAAAATATTTAATCAATATGAGTGTACAAAAATATATTGGCATAAATTAGAATGTTTTATGAATTCTAAATTACTTATTTTTCGAAAGCATAATAATTGAATAAAAATTGTTTCATTTATTTATAATATAATTATTATGCATTTAATGCATCATAAATAACGATATTTTTCCCATGAAAATAATTATGTTTACAAAATAAAAACAAGAAAATATCATTGTTATTTGTGTATGGAAAAAATATAATTGTAATTTTTAATGGTTTTTGATTCACATTTCTCAGTTTCAAATATAATTATGGTTTATAACAAATATTTTTTTTAATTAAACTGTATATGTATGCCAATAGAAACGTCATTCTAATGTAGTAGCGGAGATCAAAAAAGTTATTAATCTCACCATCTTGAGTATGTACTGTAAATCTGTAATTGTAAATATTGATAGGATACTCTTATACTAATATGTTTTTTTTTTGTTTTGACAGGGGATAATAAACGGTATCATGCTGGAAAAAATTGAGTATCTAGCCATGATACGTTCTTTTGTCTTTAAGGGAAAATTGAACAACCAATAGATGTCAGCTTGTACATGAGGAGAAATATCCATAATATAAGACTATTAAATTATGGAAACAGGAATTTAAATATGGACACACCAGACAATAGGAAACCCGAGAGAATGCCTTCCAGCAAAGTAATGTTTTCTGAATTTTGAACAGCAAAATTGTCATATTGACAGATTACTTACAAAAAGGTTAACAATAGCAAGGGTTTACTACAGTAATTTGTTACAAAAGTTGTAGAACAGTATCAAGGTAAAACGTGGTTTGCTGATTGCTGACAATGCAGCTTCACACTGACATGTAAACTGCAGAAACACTCTCAGTATTTCTGCACAAATACAGTTATAAAATCTCGTCTTATCCCATATATTCTTCCGATTGGCACCTTCAGATTTCGTCCTGTTTGGAAATATCAGAAACAATTTAAGAGGAAGAATTTTCTTAGATTATGAGGATGTAATTACTGCTGAGACGAGCTGAATTTTCTCTAAATCTGCCGACTTCTACAAATATCGGATTAAACAATTGTACTACAGGTGTAAGAAGTGTGTGGCACTAGAAGATGGATATGCAGAGAAGGAAGTATTAAAGGACCCAATTTTTTTATTCATAGCATATCCGCGTCGTGATGAGGGTAAAATCTTTTTCACTACATCTCATACTTCATCTGGTTCAGGATGAACAAGAAAGTAACAATAAGAATTAATATGTTGAACTATGTAGGGAATCACTGTAACTGTGTGCAATGCAATGGCGCTGAGCATGAACAATTTCTTATACATCATCCTCAAATTTCGATTTCTGTATTAAAATTTCATCGAATACAAAATTTCCAACCTTCGCCGTTTGTTTTTGGATAAATAATAATTATTTTTACATACAAATTGCACTGGAAGTAGACAGTAAAGACCAAATCTTTTTATGTAATTCCGTTAATATTTTAATACGAAATATGAAAATGTCAGAATGAAGTGCCCTATATTACATGATGAATATGTAAACAATGCAGAATATTTAGAAAATAACTTTAGTAATTCTATTATTAAATAAATCAGAGATGATAAGATTTTTCGATATTTAATAAAATTACATTTACCATTATCTCTTTATGTTCAATACCTCCAGAAGTTACACCGCATGAAGCATCTCCTCTTTCTATAGCATCGGCTAATTCACTGAAAGTAGTAGGTAAGGACTCCTTTTCGGATGAAGTTAGAAAAGAAGTTAAACATCCACTATAACTGGAAACCAAAATATAAATAGACAATAACCAAATTCCCAATAATATTCGTGATGTAAATCTCTTTATGATGTTTATATTTGTTCCTGTTTTGGAATAAATTTTTTATTGTGAGAAAGTCTATAAAAAATTGATTATAACAAAGATACTGAACCTTGATTAGTAAGAGTTGCAAACAGAAACCAAAACGTTCTCGGCAGAGTCCATTTTTCTTTACTTCTAAAATTATGATTGTAGTTTATAACATGTGGTAAAACCAATCCACAAATTACTATACTGATGAGTATTGCTATCCATATCTTTAAAAATAAATTAGTAAAAATAATTATAACAATATTTTAATATTTATAACACAATTATAAAAATTCCCGAATTTTATCAGCAAATAAAAAATTCACTTTCCTGTAAAGAAAACGGTCGAAAAATACTTTTCCAGTTAAATATCGATTCTCCTTCTTTAATGATAAAAGCTACTGTATCAAAATCAATTGCAGGACAATAGTCTATCACACTCATGTGGCCTTCTTGCATAATGTGCAAGCTGAATGCAATATCAGCCTTCTGTTCATATATTTGGAGAAAACATAAATAAATAAATATCATTAAATATTATATCAATTATTATATTATAGATATAGAAATTATGAAATTAATTTTAAATACAGTAATTATCTTCAATATAACTAATAAAATTTTTTAATACTCTTGCAATATAGAGAAGATAAAAACAGTAACAGCAGAGGGGCCAAAAGAAATATAATTCTGTGGGTCGGAAGTATAGGACACTATGTCACATTTACTATATTTTACAGAAGAGCAGTTTGAAGGTGTTTTACATTGTTCTCCCTTATGTATCTTGCCTATTAATAGCATTATCGCAACGAAATTTTGTCAGTTTACTCTTTCAACATTACGTGTCATGTTGCTTCACATGTAATGTACTTTTTTTTACTGATTTTACCGATATATAATGGACATGGTATTGTATACCTCTCATAAATATATTGCATTATATGACATAATGTTGTTGATATTTAAGGAAGAATATTACTCAACCGCATTAATTTTATTGTAAAAACATATTACATGAACAGAACATTACGCACATTGTGATATAACTTGCTGTAAGAAAATAAATGTTAATTACTTTTGTTTTTTAACCTACTGTTTGATCGATAACGTATACCGTTATTGTCATTCGAATCAGAACTTGCCCTACTTGAAGGTTCATAAGTTTTGTCACAATTGGAATCATCCTGTTCGTCGTAACTAAAATGCTCTCCTACGTCTTCTTCATTGCCAATATGCTGTTAGTCGGATTATTATTTGATTCTGAAACAAACAGACCACATAATAGTTCCATTTCTGTTGAAATACAAATGCCTAATAATATAGGTTATGTTTGCAACCATATTATTCACTAATAAACAAACCGTAGAAAATATTATAGCTTACCTATTGAGGTAGTACTATTACTGCCTTTAAGTAACTTCTTAATTTTGTACCCACGAGAGTTTGGATTCATAATTCTTAACTCCTACCAAACACACATTGGAGATAACAATGTCAAATCACATGGAAAACTGACTGGACTGTAACGTAGTTCACGCAAACTCTACCAGACTGTGCTGAAGTATACAACGCTATGTCCAGATGGTGTTGTATACCTCTAAGTAAAAGTGGACTTGGTATTATTTAAAAGCACCGTAACTCCATCAATTATTGATGTAAGACATAGTGTTGTACATCTGTGGGTAGAGGACGAGAAACCCATATGATTGTGCCAATAACCTCATTTTGGCCACAAATGGACATAGTGCCTTATACCTCCGACACACAGAATTATATTCCTAAAAAGTATAATAATATATTTTGATATAAATTAATTTATATATTAAAATTTTGAATGGAATTTTATGTTTGATTTTCAAATTACACGATTTCCAAAAGAATTACTTATATCCAAATGCAGAAATCTCATAATTTTTTTTGGATGTGAATTTGTCACTGAACTGAATTTAGTTTTCATCCAGATAAATTCTATAGGGCTGTATTTTCCTCTGAACATTTTTATCAGTAAAACATTTAAAATTAAAATTCATTTTTTAATAAAAGAAAATTGCATATTCGATAAACCGTTGCACAACGTTTTTTAAAAGTTTGATTATTACTAGTCACATAATAGCGAAACCATGTTATGAGAAACCATGCAAAGCGACAGATTCCAAATTTTCTGAGAAACTCTAAACATTTTTTCCAATCTCTCCTGTTAGGTACTGTACATATATAGAATTCATACCTCAAAAATTATTGATTCAAGTTTTACTAAATTTTTTATAGGTCAATGACAATAAAACGAAAAATGCTACAAAAGTTCATTATCTTTTTTATTCAATAACAAAACTGGAAGAAAATCTTAGTGTATAAGTACGATATTATTTTCTATACTGCTACAAAAGTTCATTATATTTTTATTCAATAACAAAACTGGAAGAAAATCTTAGTGTATAAGTACGATATTATTTTCTAATTATGAAGCTATAATTTTTCGTTACCGTTATTAATCTTATCTGACTGCACACTAAGAACATTTAAAAAGATTTATAAGAAGAAAACAACAACTTATATATTATAAATTATCTCAATTTTTGCAAATTTAATAAAAGAAAACAGTTGCATAATATTTCTCAATCTATAAAAATACGAATAAACAATTCATAAACGAAATAAATTTCTAATAATCTTCATTATGGTAATTATTATAAAAGTTTCAATTTATTGCTACTGAATTTCCTCTTATAATGAATAATTGCTCAAGAATGGGTATTATTGTAAATTATTAAGTTTCTATTTGCTTCATTTCATTTCCTTATTAAAATACGTGTAGTACGGTTATTGAGTCATTAATATTTCGATATTTCCATATCAAATTTGATATCTCAAAATATATATTAGTGAACACGTTACTATCTGTGATAAATACATGATATTTATATTTTAGTTCTTTCTAACGAAATAAATTGTAATGAGTTCTATGGTACAAAAATTAACTCCGGAATAATTTTCCGAAGTTAATTTCGCAGATTTAATTTTGGAACTAACATCTGCAGTTTTTTAGAAACGGTTCATGGTTGGCCCCTTAAATATCTTTTCTTAGTTTTATGATGATTCCATTATGCTTGATGCCAAACAATAGTAGGTTTTAAATATTAAAAACATCTCTTTTGAGTTTAAAACTCAAAATTGTAACATAGTTAAAATTAACATAATGTGAGTAATACAGATAATATATTTTACTTCGCATTTTAATGATTAACAGAAAAATTACTACAGAATTAGAATAATATATATTTTTTAAAGAAAAAAACAAATCATGTTTTTAATGTTTATTGCATAGATTTGTATTCTGAAGGAAGAGAAATCTATATATAATAAATTTTATAAGCGTTGTCAAAAATCTGTTTGACAAAATTACTAAAGTATGAGAAAAATATTTTAAGTAGTTTTAAACTTTAAATTACTATTTTTAAGAAAATATAGATTATCACAAGAGATGGAAATATAAAAAATATTTTTTATCTGATAAAAACATTCTTTTGAAAAAATTACGCACAGAAACTTACAGATTAATTAATTTACAAGAACTTTTTTTGACTCTTAACCATACAATCTGTTTACTTCTTCATAAATTTCAAAAAATATAATGTTAAAAATTGGTTTCTTTAGCATAATTAGAAAAAATTTATATCATATTACACATTTTTGCTTTGAAATATCTCGGTTTTCATAACTTTTTAAAGAAAACATACCTTTTTATATAATATATAAAGACTTTCGTGTTTAAACATTTTCTTGTTTTTTCGAATTTGTTTAAATGATGATGGAAGTACAAATTCAATTCTGGAAATAATGAAATATAATTTCCATATACAAATTTTTTTTTTTTAATATATCTCAACGAAACATTATTTCTAATGAAATTACTGATATACAGTGAAACCAGTTAAAATGACCACCTTGATAGAGTGACCACCCTGGCTAAAGAGAACAAATTTTAAAAGCTGGTTTGTTTCCCATAGGATGTAATGCTATTTTTGTTCCATACAGTGACCACCTCTCTAATGTGCATACTGACTACTCACATAGTTTTAAGAAATTTTAATCTACTAAAGTGACCAAGAAGATTAATTTCAGAGAGGAATTTACTGAATTTTCATTATGATTTTTTTCCATTAGATAAAATTCTAAGGAGTAGTATTCCATTAGAATTTTTCTGTTATGACAAAATAGCCTATTAAACCGGTATATTATAAAAGTATATATTGTAATACTATTATATATATACCTTTATACAGTATTTGACTATGTTAAATGCACATATACAGTTAAGTAATTGTAATACAGTATATGCTTGCTATAAGATTTTGTTCATCAGACGATGATATGAAATATAGGTCGTCATTATCTATTGACTGCAAGTTAACGATTTTAATTTATGTAAATTTGTAGTTTGGAATAATCTGTTGTTTTCTTTTGGAGGAAGGGGAAGGTCACTGTCCTGTATAGTGACCAGTCAGGTCGATCCCAAAGGCTGATCACTTTAACAAGTTTCACTTAAATATTTAACATCATTAGCAAGAACTTCGTAATTGTAAATATAAATTCTTAAAATCAAGATATCAAAATTTCAAGTTGATGATGATTTTAATTTATGTAAATTTGTAGTTTGGAATAATTTGTTGTTTTCTTTTGGAGGAAGGGGAAGGTCACTGTTCTGTATAGTGACCAGTCAGGTCGATCCCAAAGGCTGGTCACTTTAACAAGTTTCACTTAAATATTTAACATCATTAACAACAACTTCGTAATTGTAAATATAAATTCTTAAAATCAAGATATCAAAATTTCAAGTTGATGCTAATATTCTGAACGATTGGCTAATTACTGAACACTACATTCCAATTACTTATGGGGGATTAGTTACGGATTTCAAAGATATGTGTCATAACAATTTACATGCCACATGATGAATTTCTCTCACGTTTTAAATTGTTCACTTGTAACCCGAAAGTTCTGGATTTAACATCGCCCTTCAACTAGATTTTTGTTATGAAGATCCAGGTTTATCGAATTCCATCCTACATATATCGGTTAAGAGTACTTGAATAACTCCTTTCCATAGTATTTAATATAAATGAAAAAGTTGTAAAATTAAGAATGTTAATTTATTTATATCAAAGTTAACGAATCTTAATTCTCATTTATGGTACCTATACAACTGTGGGGCTGACCTTGCAATATCTGATGTTCTAATAGTGATGACCCATTGTTACAGGTCGTATTTTCTAATTGATTTTGGATCTGCTGCATTAATTGTTTACCATGCTGCACTAACTCTAATGATGTTTTAATTAATTAAAATTTGAAGTAATGAATTAGCTGTACAGTTTTACCAAGAAAACTTTTCTATATTATCAATTCTATCCAAATTGATTTAAAATATATGCATCTGCATCATATTTGAGATATTCTGTCACTCACCTAGGAAAAAAAAGCATCATCAAAATAATCGAATATGTGAAACAAAGCCACAAGAAAGTATAGCATATGTTAAATAAAGAGAAATGTTTGATATAACTTAATTCTTTTTCGTTCAGCTGTTTTGAGGTATATTTCTTAATGGTGATATCCATATTTCATTTAAATTTCTCGTGACAAAATAAACTTAAATTCATTGAATTTTAACTTATAGATATAACTAAAAAATAGAATAGATAATATCTGAATAAAAATAAGACAGCATTGTATTTTGCATTCATTATATATTCACAAAATTATTACAAATATTTTATAACCAACAATGAATGCTTTTTAGGTTTTCTTTAAAAAAGTTATGATGCATCCACTTTTGTATCATCTTGAAAACGAACAAAAGTGTAAAAAGTATTTTCCTAATTATATTGCAAGTATTATTATTTAATAAAAATCTTTTTTGAATTATAACTATACTTTAAAACTAAATTTTGAAGTGACTTTTTCTTTGATCTTTTCTTGATTTCAAACAAAATAGAGATCAGAGTCAGATTACTGATGTAGCCAGATGGCCGATGGTAAAGGTGTGGCTTACCACACTGGAGGAATTTGAACTCGGATCCAGATTTTCGGAGGGTTTGGGTTCAGGAGTGCTTCAGTTTTTCAGGAGGGTTCGGAACTCGGCACTTTGAACCTCACCCTTCAACCATCCGGTTGACTCCATCATGAGTTTTGGTTAGCCTGTGATGGGCTATATAAGTGGCCACTACTAGATACAGTATATCTCTCGTGACATATCGGGGACTTAATCTTCCTAACCTAATCAGATTATTGAGGCATGTTTCAAGATTAAAGTTATCATTAAGTATTATTCTGTTTGTTTTTATTTTGTATTATATAAACAATATAGTACAATAAACAGAGATTGATATTTTACATCACATACGTTATATTGGTTAATAAATAACACATGATTTTGAATATTTTATACCCCTTGCAATCAGGGACATTACTAAGGGGTGGGGCCAGTTGTAATCACGGGCTGCACCCACATTCGTGGAGGGGGCCGGATGGTGAAGGACGAGGATCATCGGCCCAGGCCCAAAACTTTTCAGGAAATACCAGACCCGTGATGCAAATCCCGGTCCTCCTGCGTGGACGCCAACAGCGTTACCACTTGGCCGAATGGTCGAATGATAACGCATAACATATTCATAAATATAACTTCTTATTTATAAAAATACAACTGATAATAAGTACTATGTTATATTTTGAAATAAAATATACTTCAGATTAACAGGGATAGTCGGAAAATGAATTACTCCGTATAATGCTGAAATCCTACAGAAATCGGAATTATAGACAATATGCATCTAATGTTAAAAATTAAATAATGTCATACATATATGTCCAAATGTTAAATTATTGAAAAAAGGAAACAAGAAATTAGTTTACTTGCAGCAAGGAATTATTGTAATATTTGCAATTTTAATTTCTTTCTATTTTTTATCGCAATTATTTAAGATATGATAAAGAAATTGATATGGAAAGTTTAAAAATCTTTCTGAAAGCGCCATCGAAAATAATTAACTATAAATTCCGGATTATTCCGGTTAATCTGCAACTGGAATAATCCTGATACGTATTATCAAGAATATACTGTATACGGATATATTAGGAGTTATGGTAATTGAAATCAGAGGAAGAAGACTGACGTATAAGTTGATACTTCGATTTTGTTTGCTTTGGACAGAAACCTTGGTGCAAACGAAAATATGAAAAGTGAGAAGCTGCTAAGGAAGTGCAAAGAATTTCAGAATTGTAAAATGGATAATGACATCGCATTGCCATTCGATTTCACATCTCTGAAAATTGCAAACATCAAATAGGGATTATTGTTATGTTTAATAATATTGAAACGATTTTGATAACTTTTCATACAAGAAAACTTCCACATAATTATAGAAGAATTTCATTCAAATCGAATATTTGTGTGAAGTGTTGTGCTATTGCATGTGAACATATTTTCTCTTATTATATCAGTAATATTAATCCCATATCGATCAATTTACTTTGACATATTTCACCTGCCAGTGGTAAAATATGATAATTTCTTTCAAGTCGAATTCAAACATTAATCAAAGAAAAATGAAAAATTAAGTTTTGAGTAATATATAGTGTTAAAAAGATTTTCTTACTTAACATTTAGAGTTTCTTGAATTATTTTTATTAGTTTAAATTGGTATCCACCTTCAAATATTTCTTTAGAAGATATTTTTCTCTGGGAATCTCTCTGAAAATAAAAGTAAATATATTATTTTAATTATGATATATTTATTTATTTTTTGATATGTTATTTGTAATTACCGTTGTCAGTGCTACCCTCAAAACATAATTTGGATTAGGGTTCTCTGAAATAATATGAATTTTTGTTTAATTATAATTATCTGTTATAATTAAATATTTAATAACAAGTCTTTATTAATTTTCATTACTATAGTTCCTCCTCTAATTACAAGTATAATTCGTACGCAATCTTGTTCTTTAATCGGTTTGCTCGCATTGAGTTACTGCGATATTTTGGCTCCAAACGCAAACAAATGACTTATATACTGTATATTATAATATATTTCATAATTAGATCGATTAAAAGTTTCTTATTTCACAGATTTTAATAAAATGTTCCGAATATAAAACGAGGAATTTTTGATGTAATCTCCATCATCTTGAAATACTGCAATAATATGTTAACTAACTGTGTAATTTTACATTACATCGGTTGCTAGACCATTTTGCTATCACTTTACTTAAAATTATTGATCAGTTTTTGACATTTCGTGAAAAGTGAATAATGCACTTTCACATTCATAATTAGAGGAGGACTTTTAAATTTTTCTTGATTTTTTTGTATTGATAAAAACAATGATTTATATGTTTCAGAAAGAATTATTAAAGACAATATGATAATTAACCAAGTTTGATCTTACCAGAATTTTGATTCATTCATATACTGTAAACCTCAAACAGAATATAAACAACAAGTGGTATAATATTTTAATCTAAATTAATTTAATTGCATGTGTAGCAGTATATTCACTAATCAAAATTTATTTAACAAGAAATTTTTCTTTGAATTTTATCTTTATAACCTTAATTTATTAAAAATTACGAATATGAAAGATAAAAATTATATTTCTTTATATTATTTAATACTGCTATGTGCTACATGAATAGAAAAATAATTTTGCTATACTGTAAATTACCTTTTCTTGTAATGTTCTCAGCGATGTTAAAATCAACTATTAAAAAAATAAAGAGAATAACGAGATTCATCATTCAAGTTGTTCTGAATTGATAATTTCAGTCATGCAGCAACATATTTAAAAGGATGTTTTTAACGTTAAAAATATTTGAGAAAGAAAAATAGTTTCGTGACAGATATCATTTTTTTTCAGCAAACTAAGTATCCATAAAGTTCTTTAATACGATCAATATATCGTTTTATGAGGTATTTACATAAGCAGTAATGCAGGTATTTTATAGAAGTAAACATTTCTATGAAATTTACATTTTGTGAATATAATGGTCTCAAAGTGCTAAAAAATTATCCATTACTGCAGAGAAATTTCAAGGAAACTGAAACATCTATATTATTAATAGCAAAAACAGAAATTTTGCTTTATTCGTAGAACAAGTTGTTTTAAACTATACTTTTCACAGAAAAATTTATATGAGAAATGGAATTCATGATTATTATCCATTGTGACAAAACAAATTGTTCTAGTGTTTTTATTTGTGTAGTTTTATAAATGATACTCGGTTATTAAAAGTAACAGAAATCGATTATCATAATTCATGTAAGATTCAAAATCAGAAAAAATTCCTTTTATGACACGTTTCCAGATAGTCAATTATACAGCTGAAAGTGCAAAACAATCATCCTAACAACTAGCTTATAACAACTATAAGCAATAAGCAATTTGAAAATAACTAATTATCTATAATCAAAAGTGTCCTTTATTTTGAAATGATTTAAATGGGGGGAAATTATCATATCAAGATTTCATCTAAATCTTCTTCAATGGCATACCCTTTATTGAACGTCATAACCATCTATTAAATATATCGATAGTTCCATAATTATTAAAGAGAAAACCTCGAAACATTAAACATCTAATCATTTTGAAACGTATGAATCTACAGGATTAATAAAATGTAAATCTAATTTGGCATTTATATCGTGACTACCTCGCTAAATATTATAAATACTGTATTTACATTCTTACTAAATTTATAAAAATCGATTTGCTTATTACTGAATGCTACACAAAATCAACAATATAATATTACCGATTATACAATATCGATTTTGAAGAATAGTATAAATATTATCGGTCAAAATCGACTCATTATTTCGCATCCATTATCTTCTAGCAATTCCTAATAATCTTCATAATTTTCATTCAAATTAATGATTTTTATATTAGCTTTTATTGCGACAACAAATTCTGTCATATATAATTCAATCAATCGATCATTTTAATGTAATAAAACATTTATTTCTTAAATTAAAAATAAATCGAAGCAGGTTATTAGTGAGTCGGCTATAAGGGAAATTCGGATATAAGGGACAAACGCATCTGGTCCCGCCGAAAAACTCGTTTTATGTGTATTTTCGTCGGGTATAATGGATTCGGAAATAATGGAAAATTCTGCTATAAGGCAGATAATTTTTTATTTTGATATACTCTCCCTTGGGATGACCTACTTTTCATCTTGTTTTACTTCGGCCGGCCATCAGTGTAATTTATTTAAAAATAACAAAAACATCATAAAAAGCCAATTTGTTGCTTTTTGCTCTCTCTATTCCCCGATCGCAAATCTTAATTAAATTCCTGAATAGAAATCGTTAAAAAGTCCGATCCTCGGATTTCTGTGATAGATAAAATTTTTTGTCGTTATTAATAATTTAAAAATTAATGAATACCAATTAGATTAAAATTGTAGTTCCTCTAAAAAAATAAAATCCACAGGTGGCGATGTACCCTAAAAATGGCGCCACTTAATCAATTGTTATATAAGTTTGTAGAGGTTTTAGAGATTTATACTTCTACTATAACCTCCATAAGAGAAAAAGAAGAGTTATATTCCAAGTTTATGAGATTAAATGACAAGATTTCCGCTCATTTATATAAGGGGTAATATCTAATATTAATTATTTCCCATTTTATGTATATCGCAGATATAAGATCCATAACCGGTAATCGAATAATTACACAATTCAAATAACCGATATTCGGTTAAAACCAAAATAACAGTCCTAGTTGAAAACACTTCAATGTTTACTGTGCGTCCATTTTTGCCGCGACCATCGACGCAAGTACGCATGCGCTAACTGAACGAATCCAGTGACAAAATAGGGATGACAGCTTCGCACATGGATGTTTTCAAACGAAAGAAAAATGAAGTTGAATGGAAGTTTATTGTAATGTCGAATGCTAAATTATTAGTTTCGACGTTGGAAATAGTATATTTAAATAGAACTTAATATGCAAAGAAAAGTAAATCGAAATCGAAACTATTCCCACCCGTCATTATACCGACTGTGACTTTCCCTTTCGTTTGGATTCATCCACCTTAGCTAGGCGCAGTTTTCGTGGATGGACAATATTTTGTTCATCCGACTACGCACCGATTTGTTGCGCATTCGGATATTAGGGACATCTCTTATAAGGGACAAAAAAGTATAGGTCCAATCGTTCCCTTATAACTGGCTTCGACTGTATATATATATATATTTTTTTTTGTAAATTATCACTAACGAGTTTAACTTTCCAGGTGGAATCCAGAAATGAATACTTATGAAGATTACGTAAAAATTATGACCAATACTTAACTGGATATCATAAATATGCAAATGTGCAAGAAGTATATCAACTGCTCCAAACTCTCTTTTCTCATTCAAATTCATATTACTTTCTACGCTCATTTATATTGAAGTTTCTTATAATATTCCTGCATTAAATTTTTAGTTTTATATTTAACTTTGCTTAAAAGTGCTATACATTAATTTTCGCTTTAATTAAGAATAAATTAAACCCAGAATTCCTTACAGTGAACTAAACAACTGGATTGTTTAATCCACAGTAAGGAATACTGTTCACCAAGTTCAGTTTCGATTTTCTTTTACCTGATAAACTTTAATTACGTAATTAGTATTAAATTAGATAATTTTTTTATTTACTATTTATTTATAAAAAAATAAGAAAGAAATAACATCATCTGAAGTAATATATGGACTTTATATCAATTTATATCATTACTTAAGTTAAATAGTTTATTCTGATTTTGATCATTTTAATAAAACTATTTTCTTCATAAATTCTGTATACGTTTTATTCTATTAAAATAAATAAATCAGAATTCTCTTCCTAGTAGTTAAATCATCAATCCATTAGTTTAAACAAATAAATGCCTTCTTGAAACTGATAGACCGATAAAAACAGTGTTTATGGATGAATAAACAAATAGTTAATAAAACTCGGCTATATAGACCCTACTAAGAATCCATAACTTCTTTCTACTTATAATTTATATTAAGCTTAATAATAAGTAATTTTATTGAGTAGTTTATTTTATAAATGAAGATTAATTTATAAATTCATCTTGACACAAAAAATAAGTATAAGGTATTCTGAATTATCTGATTATAATTTTCGTTACATCTACCAAAGAAAAGTTGTAAAATATTCGGAAATAAATTTTTCTTCTCTAAATTTATATTATTAAATAACGAGAAAAATTTTCATTTAATCGATCATCCAATAATATTAACTTTTTCAATATATTAACAGAATACTAATTATTATTTTTTAAATTTATTTAATAAAAATTTATATTCGATGTTTCAAAATTATTATATAATAATTTTTGGAAGGTGGCATTATAATTTAGCTGCATATACAGTTCAGAAAATGCAAAAACTGCGTTTCATTTATTATTCAGTACGCAAAATTATGTCTTTAATTCTTTTGTTATAATATGAATTTGATCTATGTATTTTGTCATTTTATTATATTTTCCATCTCACTTATTTGGATGGAGATTATTGATATACGGGAATTTATACTTTTTTCCATCAGATGACGCCATTTTCCATTCAGTAAGAGTACTAAACGGCTGTGCAAACATGTTCTTTCACAAACTGTGGAGAACGAGATCTATGGGCAGTGTATAAATATTTCCAAGGGATAGTAACTGAGAACCGAACTTTGTTATTGGGAGTGGAAAGCCGAAGCGTTTCCACACTGGGACTTCTTGGTCTTTGTATCTTTTTTCTATCCAAGGCGTCATGCGTCAGTTCTCTATTTTGATTTGAATCCTGGATTTAAGGTCGTATGAAGTGTCAAAAGTTTATTATCAACTTGTGTAAATATTTCTATCATGGAATATATTATCTTAACTGGATTGGAAAATTCCTTCTTTGGATAATTTTTAAGCGAGTTTCATCCCCAAAAACATATCCATCCAAATTTTAAATGAGTCATTGGAATATATCATTCTACACATGCGTAAATGAGTGTACCATTGTTTAGGTCCAAGGTTCTTGAACATTTGTAGAGGATCTGGTGAAAGATTTATTTCCACTCTGCTCATAATTATCTATTGTAGAAACTTAACAATATTGACTATCATCTTGAAAAACTGTATCACACTTTGTTGCTGATAATCCGAACAGAAATTAAAGTTTCAGAGAATAATTTTGGTTGAAAACGCAGGATTTTTTCGGAAATCTACCATCCCAGAAATATATAATGCATATGTTTATGCTATTCTAGTACCAAATGCATTAGCAAGAGTCCAAGAAGTCAGAATAATTGTAGTCAGAGTAATTGGGAAGTGTGATCCAATTGCTGAGAGCCACTGATATCAGCATCTTCTCTCATAGACTTTTTCATTTTTCGGATAGCACTTCTACAATCTTGCCTATCAAAGATCAGATTTATTGATGGAAGAGAGAGACTGTTCTATCGTGCCATCATTAATTGATAAACAGATAACACTAGCCCATTTATGCTGGCCAGAATCGTTCAACGGCTCGGTCTGAAACCAGATCCTTCAAGCGGGCACAGAATATACATATCATCTATGAGCCTTCCATAAACAATGGATATTAACAATCCTTTATACGAAGAAAGGATTGTTGGAGTAGCACTCTGTTTTTTCGAATCGAAAATTTTATTGACGTTATCGATCATCCATTGCACTAATTATCCTTGGTCTTCCAGCGATGTAGCTCTTTGATTCTCTCTGAGAATTTTAAAACTGCTCCAGAGTGTCAACCACAGCAGGACTATATTTAACTAACGGCTACTTTTTCCTGACTACGTTTTCCTAACTAACTAACTAACTGGCTATTTTTTCCTGACTTTTTCCCAATTGGGAGGCTCAGTTCTTAGCCTCACAATTGCTCTCCATATAAATTCATTGGTTCTATGACGTCTATAGGTATATTATAAAATTCGGCTATCTGGATTTTCCGTTTTCTCATTTCAAACTCAAATTAACTGGCAATGTTTATACGAGGACTTTTATGATGCATCCGATTTTCATATACTGAGGATCAAAGAAATAATTTGAATACTTTATTCTTATGCAGCATTGCAATGTATATATTATATACATTTGCAATGAATATCTAAATGCATGCATATCCAAATAATTTTTTAAAATATCGCGATTTTTCTGTTTAATTTGTTTAATCTAATTTAAATAATAATAGTGTTTATATGAACTATTAGAGAAGTTCCCTCTAGAAGGGAAGGATTATATTATGGTCAATATGATAAAAATTGTTGTTACATAAAGAAAATTTTTTACAAATCTGCAGTTTGTTACATGATCTAGAAAACTGTTTTTGCTGTTTACAATTAGTTCTTTAATGTTGATTCAAGCACCATAGTAGAATGAAAATCAATTGAACAAAATTGGAAATATTATATATGTTAGTTTTGGAAAGATCTTGGAATTAGATTTGGAAATTATCACTTCAATAATTCCGGAAAAAATCGATATTGTATTTGATCCGTATATTATTTAGACTTTAGCATTCAACAAAGAAATGTAAAAGATTTAACGGCGAGAGAATGACAGAAAGGACAGTTGTGATCTTCGTAGATATATAATACTGTAATTTAGAGTGTACGGCGACAGAATGACAGAAAGGACAGTTGTGATCTTCGTAGATATATAATACTGTAATTTAGAGTGAAATCTGATAAAGAATGTTTTCTGCCGCAGTTACATGATTAAATGTTTTTGGTTATAGCCAACGTTACTGAGAAGTTAGTATTGGAAGAAATCCGGTAATAGGATTTTCGTGTACCAAGGGTGGAATTTTGAGATTTGTAAAGCAGAAAAATCTTTCTGTCTAGAGTAGCTTATAGTATTCATTAAAATTGAATTCAGGAGAGTCTGCCCCTTGGTGTTAGAGGAAATCAGTTGACCTAATGAAAATCCAAAGAAATAAAGCATGTTGTCTATTCAAATATATCAGTTTAAACTTTGAAGATTTTGATTCAAATGATTAGCGTTTGAGTAGAAAGAGTGCTTTGTAGAGAATGAAATGGAAAAAGATTTTGATAAGGAATATAGCCTATTAATAAGCGCATTTTCAAAGTCTGTATAGTATCTAAAATTGCACCCCCTTAGTGCAGCTTTAAGTGAGTCAACCATGTGAAAATCAACAGGCGCAAGATCAGGGCTATTAAGTGTTGTAACTTAACAATTCTTTCAAAATGCTGAGACATTATTCCAGCGCAGAATCTAGGGTGAGGGGAGTTAGGCAGTCCCCTCGGGCGAAAACTATGATGGGGCGCAAAAATGCAGTTACAATTTCACACACAAGCTTAATTATATTTATCTTGACAATATTTCGTTCTGTATATTCGGTCTGCAGACACATAATGCTGTATTTTTCTAACAGATAATACTTATCTTATAAGGGAACCAATGGTAATTAAACTGATTAAGTGATAAACAATTATTAATGATTTTGTCTCAACAAAAACAAGAAAAAATAAACTATAGTTCATATTTATTATATTAAATAGATATGAACGTATTTTTTTTGGTAATTTTATGTTAACTATTTGATTCTTTGAAAACCGAATTAAGGTTTTGGTATGTTTATCAGTGACTATGTATCTGACATCATTACATTCCCGGTTCCAAAGTATTATATATATTAATGTATTAATGCGCATGAATCAAGAGGAGACAGGGTACTAGGTGACAAAATATTTAGAACAGGCGCTGCATTATTTCTTGTGATTATCACTGAGGTGCATTTGGATCATCTAGCACACTTCTTACAGTACTGTAGTCAGTGATGAACTGTGATGTGAGCTGTCCCATGGCTAATGATTAATTCAGCATAAATTTCATCCAATGTGATGAGTCAATTCTCCTGAATAAGTTGATTAACATATTGAATTGTTTCAGTATTGCTGTTTCAGCCGATCTAAAATACATTTCATTCGTCCTGATTGAATTTGAAATTCCCGTCTCGAGAAATCTCGAGATTTACAAGAAAAATCTCATTCACGATTTTCGAGTATTTTTTATATAAGGATTCCCATTTATCGAAAATAATTTTTATAAAACTCAAGAATTAAAAAAAATTGTGAATTCAAATCCTAAAAATTTCATAGCTATACATTAAATATTTTGGCTCTCTTTTGGCCATGAAATGTCTTCGAGACACTAAATTAAGCAGATAAGTCATGTGGTTTATCTCGTCGCTTCTACTAATTTTATATTTCAAAAAGAAAATTATCTGAAACAACCACACAATAATACTTAATACAGGCATATAAACAAAATAGCACATAGATCAATAAACTGTAAAAAAATCATTCATTTTATTCAATTTTAAAGATTTATATTGTTGTAGACTTTCTATACTATGATGTAAGCAGGTTTGTGATGACATTTATATAAACAAAGTCAAAACAAATATCTAATTTTTTCAGCATTCAGCGGTTCGTCAGAGTAACAATGATGTCTATAATAAACAGGGGATGCAGTGGGTTTTAACTCTTGCCTGGGGGCTTGAGTCTGTTTCTTCTTCCCCTGGCTGGGGTTCTCGTTTTTGTTAAAAACAGGGGATGCAGTGGGTTTTGACTCTTGCCTGGGGGCTTGAGTCTGTTTCTTCTTCCCCTGGCTGGGGTTCTCGTTTTTTGACGTTCTTTGTTTTCCTTGCTTCCGGTTTGCTTGCCCAATTTCACATAAGCGCAATAAGTTTTTTGCACACACAATAAACATTCTTTGAAATTATAAACCCCATTTCTGGGTGTAGTAAACACTTTTAAAACACACCTATGGGGCTCCTTGGTGCTCTCCTCAGAGTGGAAAGGGGCCCAACTATTGCTTTGACTTTTCCTAAAAAAAAAAACAGGGGATGCAGTGTAGTGTGAGCTGATATATCAGATGATATCAGTGAATTAATAGGCCTTAATCATTCCCCGAAACCAGGGTGGCCATCTTTTAAAGTACAGAAGGGGAGAAAAAGAGAGTGAAAGAGGGATATAAATTTTTATTACATAAAATTTTTTAATAGAATGAATTAACAAAAATAATTACAAAACATCATTTATTCATAAGTATTATCATCATTATGAGAATTATATGGAGTTGTGAAAACGAAACCCGCCTCCTTGCAGTAGCGCATCAAATACTGCAAGCTGCAATTCAATGTTCCTTGTGGTGTTCAGTCAGCATGCGAATCACCCATCAGCACCACTGGCTTACATCCCTTAGCCGTTAAAAACTGAATTACAGCTTTCATACCCAGCTTGGACAGATTTTCAATCATATCAGCCATCTTCAACGTTACGTCAGTCGGTTAAAAATAATGTAAGTGTAGAATTTAAGAGCACTACTCATGCGCAACACATACAGTTTCAGTTTAACATCCGCGTTTCAAAACTGAATTGTCAACTCATCACGTGGTGCGTTTCTAACACTATATATATTTATTTTTTCTTTCTGCAAGATTTAGAATTTTTGTACCATATGAAATATTTTAAAATTTTCGAAATTTTCGAAAATGCAAAGATTTCGGGATGACAAATTCACAATTCACTTGGTTTTACTCCTGACAATAAAAGTCGAATGACACTTTAGTTATGAACTACAGTTCAGTCAGTCTGAAAGCGGCGGCACCGCCATTTTAAAAATTATTTGTTAGCAACAACGTTTCCAACACTACATCAAAGCTTCGATTACTATTCGTTCAGACATGCAGTAATAATGTTAAAGAAAAACTTGTGCTGGTGGCCAACCTGTATACAGTGGCCATCTTAATATTCACCCATGCATATTGCGGGATTTTTAAACTGTGTAAAATGGCAACATCAAAGCTTCGATTACTATTCGTTCAGATATGCAGTAATAATGTTACAGAAAAACTTGTGCTGGTGGCCAACCTGTATCAGTGGCCATCTTAATATTCACCCATGCATATTGCGGGATTTTTAAACTGTGTAAAATGGCCATATGTGTTCCATGGCCATGGCCAATGATAATTTCGCAACTTTGTATGCAACATCTATTAGATGGCCAGCAAATCGTGTTTTGATCAGAAATGCCAGATGGGCTCTAGATTTTCTATCAGCTAAAAATTCTAAAGTGAAAAATCTCGAAAACAGATATTAATTAGTGTTATCTTTTACAAAGAAATTTGTAGCTAACTGTGTGTGATGGCTTGGGATTTGTAGCTAACTGTGTGGAAATTTGTAGCTAACTGTGTGTGATGGCGGTTGAGATTGTGACTTGTTGGTCACAATCTCAACCGCCGAAAGAAGACCACCTAGCACAGGTTTTCCTTTATATAATAATAGCTACATAATTTAATGTAGATTTTGTAAATAATGAAAATTCACTTAATTTATGGACTTTCTCTGGTACTTATATGGTCCAATATTCCATATTTCAATGAAATATTGGACACAATAGTTATAAAATAAATCTTACCTATATTGGATATCCAAATTATTCCAAGTCAAACGTGTAATAGTGTATCTAAAATTCAACTTTTATTATTAGAAAATAAAATAATAATAATAGAAATCAATCTTTACTATTATTTCTTTAATATTCTGTATATATTTACCATATTCATTTTATTCTTACAGGTTACGTTAATGTCGAAATCAGAATTGGATTCTTAACACTAGAAATGGTTATCAAATAATTTAGTTATAAAATTTCATAATGAAAAAATATATTTCTAGCCGAATAATAATTTACCTTCCTTACACATCAAAACAATATTACTCTATGTTGTCAATTGAATTTTAAACTAATGCAAAACTTCAGTTAAAAAGTATTAAATTTGAAAGTTTATTCAGGACTTTTCACTTACGTAGCCATCTACAAATTCAGTTAAACATGTTTTTAAATATTCTGTTGTTGATTATATCTGTTCCACTGAAATTAATTGCGATATTTTGCTATATATGTGCTATATATGTACTATATATATATATATATATACACTTAATATTTTTAGTCAATGCGCAAAATACATTTGCATAACTAATATTCAACATAGAAGAAAATACAATATAGTACTTCAAAAAAATTACTTTGTATACGATAATGATTCACGAAATGATACAAGAAGATGGTTATTTATTACCACTATTAATTTTAGTAATTGTAGTAATGTATCAAAAAATAGAATTTTTTTAATACGCTATTACAATATTTAATTTCTTTTTCTGGAATATATACTCCAGTTCTTGAAATATGTTGTCGATAATTTTACTTTTCGATATTTAATTGGTATAGCTAATTTAATAAAACTTAATTTTCAAAATTTTAAAATATAATTAAATATTACTTTTTCCCACAAATTTTATATTCGCAGATTTTGTAATTAATATACAGATAAATTTTCGCAGTTATCATAATACCAAATAAGAATTTTATAAAAGATACAACCATCTTTATTGAAGTGAACAGTTAATATTGAAATTAGAAAAATATAAAGGAAACTGTCATAATATGATAGTAAATGAAATCTGATAAACTACCCATATAATGAATATTCCCTTGAAAATTTTCTTTCTATAAATAATGATTACTTAAAATGTGAGCATATTTATTATTTGAATGCTATACTTGACATATTAATTATAAAGCAGGAATGTAATTTATATTTGATATGTAAATTATTCCAAGTCAATCATATAATAGAGTACAGTCATATTTCATCTTACTTCATTAATTTGTTCCAAGATTCGCGATTTAAATCGAAAAATGACGCAATTCGAATCAACTATTTAAAAATCGATCTAGACCGCCTATAAATAATCCCGTAATGTAGCTAATAACGTTTCTGAGCTTCTAAATAATTCTATAAAATATTTTGCATATTTTAATCATTATTTTATTCATTTTTGATATTTTTGCCTTTTTTATTGGTTTTTAGATGTTTTATGAGATTTTTAATAACTTCACTAACTGACGCAACGTATAGTTGCATATGCGTATACGTTGCGTCATACTATACGTAGCAGGCAAGTATAGGCTACGTATAGTATGACGCAACGTATACTATACGTAGCAGTATGGTACTATACGTATATATACGTATACTATATGTATAGTATACTATACGTCATAAAAAAAATGAATAATCATTTTTGATATTTTTGCCTTTTTTATTGGTTTTTAGATGTTTTATGAGATTTTTAATAACTTCACTAACTGACGCAACGTATAGTTGCATATGCGTATACGTTGCGTCATACTATACGTAGCAGGCAAGTATAGGCTACGTATAGTATGACGCAACGTATACTATACGTAGCAGTATGGTACTATACGTATATATACGTATACTATATGTATAGTATACTATACGTCATACATTGCGTCATATGTATAGTATACGTATAACGCAACGTATACCTACGCATGCGTATACATATGCGTAGTATATGCATAGCGTATACGCTATGCAAGTATACGTTGCGTCATACTATACGCAGCAGGCAAGTATACGCTACGTATAGTATGACACAACGTATAATGCAGTTTATGCACTATATGTTGCGTCAGTTTTTCACAGGCCTGTAAAAAACTAACTGTTTATATACCTTAAGGTCAGTTTTTCACAGGCGTAAACGCTGCGTTAATATGCTAATGTAAATGCATCGCGCACAAAACGTCGAGCGCGCCGATGTTCAAACCAAAAGTGTACGAATAAATCAACAATGTCATTTAGCTATTGACCAATTACTGTGACGTCATTTGAAGTCAGTTGATTCAATATGAATAGTGAATCTCATGAATAGCTTTATTTATCGATGGTTTCATTCAAAAAATTATTGAATGTCATGGTTTTGCAATCGCAATATTCAAAACGTAAAAGAACTGTATAAATGCGTGAGATATATCGTTTCGGAGAACAACAAAGTTTCAATAACCAGCCCTGTTCGGACGAATGGTCAAAGTACTCTTTTACGCAGCTAGAAAGTTGAACAAGTGTTAACTTCGGCGTAAAGACGCAGCGTCTAGCATATAGCATAAGTAACATCAGCATCGCTACACAGACATGTTTTCATTGGGTTTTATGCTGTGAGACCAACTTTTAGTAGACTTATTTTTTCCTATTAATAAAAAAACCGACGTAAATCGAAACTACATAGACAAGGCATGACTGTATCTAAAATTTATTTTTTATTATTAGAAGATAAAAGCAATAATAATATGAAGCAATTTCTACTGTTATTTTTAATATACCAAATTATAACTAAACTAGAAATTCCCCGCTCATAAAAATGAGCGGAAATATACTATTGTAATCTAAATTTAGAATACTTTATATAACAGCATATTGTATAATAATAGCTTATCTTGCAAA
>AYEL01063058.1:0-127500 GCA_000484575.1 Olivierus martensii
ACTTATCAATTTTTTCACCATTCAAGTGAAACTGCTGCTGTTAGAGTGTAAAATTCATTGCAATATTGCAATAAAACCTGTTTATTTTTTTAATTATATAGAATAAACAAAACTTGAAAGTTCAGTCTCTTAATATCTGAAGATGGAAAAATGGCATGAAACAACGTAAAATTGCTTTTTTAAACAAGTTTTATATTTTAATAAAAAACTACAAAAAAATTTTTAAAAATTTATAATCATTAATATCCTATTAATCGGCTGATGAGCTGGCCAAGGAAGGGGCTTCTCGTTCCTTTATTAGACCTGAGCCTTCCTGGGCATCAGATTTGTTGCATTTGGGCGGGTTGTCAGAGACTGATTGGCAGCTTAACACCTCACTCACTGGAGGTCTACTCTTGGATTAAGGCAAGTAAAAGCTCTCATTTTAGGTTCTTCTATACAGAGAACTAAAGAGTTGTTTGCACAGCATAAAAATGAAGCTAGGATTATCACAGGGCTCGTCATAGGACACTGTCATCTCAGAAGGCATCTTCCCTTAATTGGGATTTTGATAGTCCCAATTGTAGATAATGTCAAGATGGAAATGAAACTCCTCTTCACATTTTGTGTAAATATGTGGCCCTTTCAGAGTTAAAGTATGATCTTCTTGGGTTGCATTTTCCTTCACCAGGAGATCTTTTTACAGTCCCATTGAAGAAGATACTGTCTTTCGGGATTAAGACTGGACTTCTTATGGGTGCACAATAGATCATTGGTGATCACAGTGCTAGGGCTGTGGAAAGCTCCTCTTTCCTACTACTACTACTACTAAATCTTATTAATTGAAAATTATTAATATTCTCTTTATTAATAAGTGAAGACAATTTTATAAAATTTTTTGTCATTTAAATATAATGTAACATTAACCATATGATTACGTCTTGGATGTAACGTATTGACTCCATTTGACTTTTGTTTTTTGACTGGTTCCAGATGATTTATGAGCTAAAATGTTGAAATAATTTTAAGCACAACATGCAATGTCAGATCATTTCACTTTTGTATGAAGTATACTTGTTAATGAAGAAAGAAAGCTGAATTAATATCAATAGAATACTCACCATACTATGCCAAAAATGTTATGGTATGCTATACATAAGCCATAATAAGTAACATAATATTATTTTTAATTTGACAGTACGTTAGTTCATAATAAATATTATATATCTCTATAAAGTAATTTTTTATATTCTCAAATGAAAAAAAAATTATGTGGCATCATCTATAACTTATGAATGTTACAATTTTTATTCAAAATAATAATAAAAATTGTATAAATATATATACTGTATATCATATTCTATAGAGTATTCTAAATTAATTATTAATTAGAAGAAACAATGAATACGCCCAAGGCGTGGTTTTAAACATTTTATATATGATAAAGGAAGGAATGTTTTTCTTTATAATATTTTCCTTGTATTATTTAAATTAATAATGCATTTTTTTATAAATCATAAGCAAAAATAAATATACAATATACCAGAAAAGCAATTACATCAATATAAGTAGAATTTAAATTAATAATATTTAGTTTGTTCATTGTTAAAATGATAAAACAAATTGATTTAATGAGGAAAAATCTGATATGACCTTGATATCAATTCAATTTTATCAAAACACTCCTAATATACTTGCGTGAAAACGATGCATTTTAATAATAAAAATTATAAAATAAAAATAAAAATTTAATAAAAATTTTTAGATTGTCGGATTTTGATATTGTACCATGACAGTACTTTTTTCTTATGGAATACATGACTCTCATAAAAAGTGTCTTTGAATCATTCATTCTACTTGTCCACGAAATTGTCATTGTCCATTGTACTTGTCATGTTTAGAAATAGTTGAAATGGAATGGAATTTTTATTTTTATTGAATTTTTTCAGAATAAAAAACATATTTGCTTTAGAATATATCCACGACTTCAAAAATTCAGAGTAAGATTAAATGATATAACAATGCTCAATTCAAGATTTTTAATAGGCAAATGTGACAAGTTGGATAATTACTCAAGAACAAAAATTATACGAAATTTTGTTCATAAACTTTTGTCAAATCCTGAGTGGAATTTAAACGACTTTTCAAACATGTCTTAATAATTGACTTTTAATTAAAAATTAATGGCTGAAAATAAAATAAGCAGTTCTGGAAAGAACTAATTAACCTACTTTTCGAAATTATACATTATTTTTGGAATGATTAAAGATATGAGATTAAAATATACATCTGCAGTGGCATACCATAGAAATCTATTACATAGTTCCATAATTATTATAAGGAAATCTCAGAAGTTTGAATGTCCGCCATTTTTTAATGGTTGAAGATATAAGGTTAATTAATATATTTTTGAGATTAATGGTAATCTCCTTGTTATATATCATAAATTCGAATCATCTTTAATTAATGGTAGAATATCACCATTAAATTTCATAAAAATATACTAATTAATTAATTAACAACCAGGCTGCAATGATTATCTAATAAGCATCCCTTTCTTTCTGAAAGTGAGCAATGATTCAAAAATATTCTTATCCTTTATGATTATGTTCATAATCTGTTAATAATAACCATAGAGATGAATAGCATACATCTAATAAATTGAGAATATTTTTACATTTTTTTTAAAGGCGTTTAATAAATAATATTCGTGATTTTATCTGAAATTATCTAACAAAAATTAACTGTTTTTATATAACATCTCGTTATACTATAATACTGTATTAATAAATCAAGCAGAAAAATCTTCTAATTGTACTTTTAGGGCCGTTTGCACGACTTTCGGTTTAATTTGCAGAATAGCTATTCTGTAGAATAACTCTAACCCATTCGAAAATCTAAAGATTAAGTACAGAGTGTTGGACGTAAAGATAGCTAATCCGTTTAATATTCAGTAAAAGATGCGGTGCGACAGACCAAGAAAAATTTTCGAGTTCAAGACTTTTAGGTTCTACGCATTTATTGTTATGAATAATAAAAGATCAGTAGCAAAGATGGCGGTGCGCAGACCAAGAAAAATTTTCGGTTCACACTTTTAGGTTCTGCGCATTTAATGCTATGAATAATAAAAAGCTCTTATTATCAATTTCTTTCTTAGATTCTACGCATTTATTGTTATGGATAATAAAAAGCTCTTTTTTTATTAATTTCTTTCGTGTTTTGAAGTCAGATAGATTATACGAATCTTAAGAAGAGTAATGATTTATAATTTTAATGTATTTCTTCTTAAGGTATTTACTATTTTCTATATTTGCAGCTCGGCTTTTTAAGATGTCGGCACGTACCGGTTTAGATATTGTATATGGAAAAATATAATTTCATCGTTCATTTTATCGAATCCTGTACCATATAGAAGTGCAGTTTTTTTGGAAAGTTTTCTCTACTCGTCGTTATCTTTCGATTGGTACTATTTTCATTCATATGGCGCTAATGTAAAATTGTACCTTATTTTTCTTTTCAAATGATAATTTACTTTATATAATACTTTTTCCTATACATGTGCAATCTTTATGAAATAAGAAGTGCAAGAACGTAAAAATAATAGGATTCTAACACGATTTTTTATAGGATTTAATATATTATTTCTGGAAGCAATCTTCTATTTTTTACCATTGATACAGTATATTTTTTACACGCATTTTTCGGGAACGTACCTTGCATCTATCGTGTAAAAACAGAATTAAGTGTACTGTATATGATGCATAATTAAGCATACACTAGCACAATACCCGAATACTTTGTGATAATGGATATACTATCTTAGATCTGAAAATATAGATCTTTATTTCTAGTTTATTATTCTTGTACATCAACATATGTGGTTATAATATATATATATGTATATATAATATGTTAATAACAATTTACTTTATAAATTTAAAATAAAATAACAAACTTTTGATTTATAAAGTGCATATTCTCTTTTTCTCTTTACCTCTCTGACAATAGCCATAAAATCGTTGATTTTATTAAAACAAAACCTCACATGAAAGTTATCATCATTATAAACAATAAATCTGTATCTTTCTCGGAAATATCCGTTCTGTATTAAAATAAATGTAATCCAAATAATCTAAATTGAGATCATTTTCAACTTCGGATTCGGAACTACTGTAGTCCGCCATACTGTTTTGCTAGATAATCTGTAGAATAAATTCTTAACCCGCCCAAATTCGGCCGGTTAAGTTAGTCGGTAGTTTATCCTAGAGGTGCAACATCGTGCAACGCAACAAGCTAAATCTGCAGATTAAAGCCTGTTTTAATCTGCAGAATAAGACACATTCAACTGGCCCTTATACATCTAGTTATACTATAATATAATAAATAGTGTATATCTTTACAAAACTAGTTATAATTTTTTAAATTTCTATAAAACTGAGCTTTTGGCATTGAGAATTTTATCAATATTATTATATATCAGATCATCCCAAAAGTATTGTCATTTTTTTTATACTGTACTTGTTCAAACGTGTCTCAACTTGTCTAAACATGAATTTTTAAAGCTTTATAAAAACCATTAAGCTCAGATGGCTTCGTTCTGTGAAATTTAATGTTGCAAGAACATCATACATAAGATATTGTCTAAATAACCATTAATATATGTAATATTAATAGCATAAACTATATAAAAATGCAATGAAAAAATCATTATGTGATAAAAAATAATACTAAAATAGAAATATTATATCGATGATAATCATGGAACAGTACTCCAGTTTTGCAATTAATTAATCATGAATATCACTTGCTAATTAGGTTATTCTATATTCAGAATCGATCCTTCTACATGGTCTTAAATATTGATTAGAGTCGATTATGATTTTAGTAGTAAAATTAAACAAATATCGTTAAAATTAATTACAACTCGGTAAAATATGTTATAATAATGTTTAAATTTATAACATTTAAAAAAAAAAATATGGTAGCAATGGCCGAAAGGCAATTTTAATCTGAACGGTCTCCTGAAATATTTTTTATAAATTTCATTTATCGTATACCTTAATGGCCAAAAATTTTCTATTGAAGAGAAAAATGAAAGAAACGTTTCAAAAAACATTTTGTGCACTGTTTGAGACAGATAATTTTAAAATCGCTATTTTATTAGAAATTGATGTTGCTATCAAAAGATAAAAAAACAATAAAAATTGTTGCTTTAATAGTCTAGGGGTATATTAAATGTATCGTTTTGATGGTGTGTACAAGTAGAAATGGAGTCTTTATTATTCTTAAGTTATAGATTATCAAAATTTTTATGAAATAGCACTAGGAAAGTATTTTCTTTTCGCTTTTAAGAATGGTTTCGCGATCTATCATTTGTAATCTTCTTTCTTTAAGTTCATCTTAAGTTTTAATAAAAGTAAACCAAAAATATTAAACTAAGCTAGTTAAAATGTATTTTCTTTTCGTTTTTAAGAATGGTTTTGCGATCTATCATTTGTAATCTTCTTTCTCTAAGTTCATCTTAAGTTTTAATAAAAGTAAACCAAAAATATTAAACTAAGCTAGTTAAATATATTTTATGCATTTTTATATTTAAATATTCTATTATAAATAAACATTAAAAAATAAAAAAATAAATAAAAGTTAAAGAGCCAAAAATTTCCTGGTCATGTTTAACTTTTTAAAACATATATAATGTAGGCCTAAGAATTATTGATTATGAGTTCTGTTAATCACAAAATTTTCAAGAATTGTGTTTAAACAACTGATTATGTTGCTTGTAATCTGATATGGATTAAAATTAATAAAATTATTTAATAAATTATAAAGCTTGAATCTAAAGTGTAGATTTCGTATAGTTTGAGAATGCATTGTTTGCTATACATAATTAAAACAAAATTTCTTAAAATCTTTCCATTGTTAAATTATTGTTCTGTTAGGAAAATGCCAGTAAAATATTTCTTCTGTATAACTTCTAATTTTATTCATCTCTTCCCAAGCTATAGAAATTATTATGGCTATCATTATAATATGATTAAAGAATGATGCAGAACTGAGTAACGTGATGAATGTTAACAAAAAAAAAAAAAAAAAGAAATTATTAAAAAACGATTATAATATTTATAAAATAATAATGCTTATAAGCAATGTTCAATTAATTGTTAATCAGTTACATTAAGGAAGTTATACGTAAATTAAATCTAATAAATCTACTTTTAAAAGAGATTTTCTGAAACGTGAATTTATTATTAGTTCGTTACTTTTTTTGTTATTTCGAATAAAATTATCGAGAAATTTATGTATAAATATTTTTATAAAAGAACTGAATTAAGTGATTACTTTAAAAAATAATTTTTTCCATTTTAACAAACAGTTAAAAAATTTAACTGCATTTACCTGATATACAAGTTAATATTTTTAGTTAGGTTGTATCTAGCTTTAATAAGTGCAACCAAATTTTTTATGCAACATATGGCTAATCATAAGACTTTTTCTCATTTTTCAAAATTCCCAGAATGTATTCAGCATTATAATTAAGAGTATTCTATATTCTTTCTTTAGCAAAAGACAGCAAAAGAATGTTTTTTAGATCTCTATCGTTTTCGCTTTGAAAAAGTTTTGTTAATAAATTTTGATTTAGGTTAATTTCTGTAGAAACTAAAGAACAAATCATAAATAAAGATCGCAAACATAAAATTCGAATATAAAGCGAAAATATAAGTAGGATAAACCGTAAGTCTACAAGGAATACAACTATCATTAAAATAATTGCTTTATTATAGTTCATTATCATTAACCGCTATAAACAGAAGAAAATATATTTAAATAAATAATAAAACACCAATTATAATAGTCGATGTTTAATTGTTTATTCATTATTTACTAATGAGATCATAAGGACAGTTCATTAAAAAATCGAATTAAAAGGAGTGCGACGATAATAATATCATTGCCATCGACAAATAAATAAATTTAGGTGTAAAAGAAAATACTCCTAAAAATAAATAAAATAACCAAAATAAAAGATATTTTTTTTATGAAACGTTTCAGAAATAAATATTTGTTTGCTACATTCAGTATAAACGTGTTATTATTATTTTATCTTGTTTAGTCTGCTGAGTTCGACTATATAACCATATATGGGTTGATCTATTGAATAAAATACGGCTTAAAATATAAATTATCTAAATTAAAACTCGTTAGCTAATGAATATTTGGTTTTTTATTTATAGGATTCTCATTATATGAATAGGAGTAAGAGTTAAAAAAGCAGAAACAATTATTTATTGAGGTTAATTGTAGAGTAATAATGTTCTACGACACGAAAATATTTGCGTGTTTATAACTATAATTTTATAGATAAAAAAATATTAAATAATATCTGATTAGTTATTAATAAATCTATATAAACTCGATCAGTAACTGCATTAAATTATTGGGTAAATATTGATATATCATCCTCGTTTGCATGGTAATTGTTCGGATTAATTAGAGATAGAACTTTATTCACCTTACAGAAATTTGCGAGAATATTTTGCAAGCTATAATCTTTAATTTTGCATTATAAAATTATTTATTTGCAAAAAAAAAAAGTAAATAAATGGTCATTGTGTGAAAGAATGCGACCATTTTTCGTTTCTTTTTAATGATCAAGAGATAGTAAAGAGACAAGAGGAAGAAGAAATTGCGCTGCTACTCAATTTATTAGAAGAGTAAAAAAACAGAAAAAATTGCTTTATCAGATATAAAGAGATTAAATTTTACAGTAGAGTAGGAGATTTTTTAAATTTTAAATCGATTAAGATGTCTGTTTAATTACGCGTAATAATTGCGATGCGTGTATACTTTAAAATCGTTTCCAATCTCAATAATTGATGCGCTTAAATTATATTAATTCGTGTGCACTCCGGAAATAAACCCTTTCCCGTTTATGCTCTTGTTTATCACCACCAGAGAAAGAGAGAGAGAAAAGCGGGAAAAAAAAGAAAGAAAAATGTCGAAATTTCTTTACTTCCGCAATTTCCACTTGGCATTTCTGTACGATAAAAGTTCATTATCAAAAATTGAATCCATTAAAAAAAAAAAGAAAGAAAGAAAGTCCGTTTAACTTTAAACAAAAGTTATTTAAATAAAATCCAATTTAAAATTAAAAGACTATTACGGAATTATTTTTATTCATTTTAATGGGAGAGGAAGATGTTGGGATATCGATTGTAAATGTCTGGAATTTCGTGGGCATTGCTACAGGTCTCGGTTGCTATAGCAACAACAGTGTCCTCCTGGCAAGACACGATGTAGAAGTTGCCTTATTATGTTCTATGGTTGGACGGTAATGGAAAGGAGAACTACTTTTGCCTCAGGAATATTCATTTTCTAAAATATCGGGATCATTTACGAAATGTGAAGAAGAGATATATATCCATTTTCTTCGTTATTTTTAACCTACATTTCTTAAGAATTTTTCTCTTATGTGCAAACACGATTAATTATAAAAGTGCGAAAAATTTTTAAACGAACGATTAAATTGCAAAGCTGAATTAAATTGGGCGTAGAATGAAGTATAGAATAAACACTGTTATCGATTGTATATAATAGTGTATAGAATAACAATTTTAAAGGTAAAAAAAAACGTTAAAATAATAAAAAAAAGCGAATTTTCCGTGAATAATTTGGAAAAATTTTCTGTCGTTAAGAAAGAAACAATGCATATTGTAGTTAGGAAAGAATAGAGAGTGGAAAATAGCATCGATCGATCGGATAATCCGAACTGGAAACGTAATCCCGCTTTACACGTGACGGAAATTCGACGCAAGCGCACGTCTTTGCTTATTCCGAACGATCCGATACAGGAAGATGGAGGAAATGTGACACAGGAGCTCTCTCCATATCTTATCCTTTTAATGTTACATATTAAGTTTTCGTCAGACATCCGTGGAATTGCGCGAATCTCCTTTGATGATATATATCGATTACTGTCTCTGCAGTCATGGTGCAATTATTCTACTACGAAAACTACGGTAAATGTTGCAGGAAGATTTTAAATCACGAAGGTTCACCAAACAAGATCATGTTGTTCCCCGACGAAGGTTGGGCTCGTAATGCTCCTTCTGCTTATTGGATTGTTAAACGTCCTTGGTGGAGTAGAAGTATTTGCAAGATTACGGAAGTTAGCGGTACTAGAAGACACGCTACATGGGGCAAAATAACCGATCTCGGTAAGGGTACCATGTACATCAAGGGAAAGTTTAAAAAGAGTGAAGAACCAGATTGTAAAATGTATTTGACATCTCACGTATCTAGCAGTGATTTTCGTATGGGTTACAGCATGACTGGGATTTTGGAACGTGGCAATAAGAAGAACGGCAAACTACAATTCACTCATTTTGCCATGATTCGAAGGAGAGATCACGAAAATGTCAAATAGACTCGTTTTTTTCCGAGATAAGTTTTTATTTTCTAATGCACAATTTATTGTTTAATAAAACCAATTTTGTTAGAAGTGTTAAATTAGAGATAATTTTTTTTGTTAACTCGATAATTGATCGTAAGTGATGGCGCCTTCATTAAAATATCCGTCGATAATATTAATAATTAAACAAATATTTGTTTAAAAATTTGTATTTGCATGCAAAATATCTTTCGACACATTTGTCACGTGTTTGTCTTTTCTAACTTTATATATATAAAGCATGATATATATGGATCAAACTTAATCTGAATAGTTTTTAAAATCATTAGAACTACATCAAATTATAAATTTGATAAATAAGAAACAAAGTATTGATTGTATCTGTGCTTATTTAACATTCATGATTCCAGCCAATTTACACTGATTCTTGTAACAATGTGCGATATATAATCTGTTAGTATACGATTAGCTAATATTGTAAATACAAAACAAAAATCTGTCCAAAATAATTACAAATATGGTCTAAACATATTATATATATGTTTCGAAGAAATTTAATTTCTGTATTTGTTATTATTATAATTATAATAATGAATTTATACAGATAATATCGACATAACTGCAGAGAAGTGTAGTTGTAAACCAATTCTACTTGAATAAAATTCATATAAATTAATTTATACTCTCTCTTGCATGTTTTATTGTTTTTAAAAGTGGAGAAATATAATATTTTCTTAATTTATTAAGAACTTTTAATTGAATTTGGAAACTAAATACTATTATACAACCAATTTGAACTGCACAAAGACTGAAATATATCATAACATGATCAATAGTTGCATAACATGTTTTGAATGTTTTCTGTTTAAATCAATCATTTTAAATATGCTTTTTTTTAATATGCTATCATAATTAAGACATAAATTAATTATGTTTTAAAATTTTAAAGTTGGAAAGTCATTATAAAGAGTGTAGAATTTTTTTTACAGATTTGAATATACACGTTTCTACCACAAAAATCGATACCAATTCAATAGTTTTGATCGCCAGATTATTGGAGTTCAATATTTTATCGAAGGAGGTCGAAACCATAAAATGCATCAGTTATATAAAAAGTTAAAATATTATTTTTTTTTCGATGTTAACGGTCGAAATTTATTTTTATCGCCGAATATTAAGTTTTAAACGTGAAAATTCGTCATTGTCGAGAAGGAAATTTTAGTTCTAAAAAGTTGAAAAATGTCTACGTGAAATACACCTCCACTTTTCGATCTTTTGTATCGATTTTCGTATTTATCATATTGAAAAATGGAAAGAAATTAATTTTTTTTCTTAACGACGGACGTAACATATTTTTAAAACTCGTTTTACGCCAGAAACATTTATCTCTTCACTTAAATATAAAAAAAAAGAGAGAGAAAAAGAAAAATGTTTCTTTGTCGATAACAAAAGAGTCATATTTGGAAAACTTTCAAGTTTAGGAGTTTATGAAAGAAACCATTCATATGCCATCATTAACGTCATCTGCTGCCAACGACTTTCTTTTAGCAGATAATAGAAACCTATGTAAGATGATTTCTCATTATATTTGTCATTTTGTAATGATTTCCAGAATAAAAAAAGAAAAAGAATTTAAAGATTTTGTTCCAATTTTTTTTTTTAATCTTTCGAGAAATCTCGGGCATTACAAGAGAGGAGAACAAAAAAGCAAAGACGATATCAAAATAGTTTTGAATAATGCGCTACTTGCAAAAAGATGAAAAATTGGATTTCGACGTAATTAATTATTAAACTACGATACACACAGAAAAGATTAATTGTTATTTAAAAAAAAGTAAATAAAAATTTAAAAAAACATGACTCGCTACTAATTTCACTTTATATAGCGTAAATTAACAATCAAGACTTTATCTTCGAAAGTTATTAATATTCTTGCTTTTATATTAAATTTTAATAGAAAATTTTAATTAATTTTTATATAATTGAAAAATTAAATATGTTTTCTTTGTGCTATCGCAAACTATACGTTCTTAAAATCATTTTTTATATATAAAAAAAATAGTATATCGATTTATTTATCTTTATAAATTTGATATTTGTGAACTGAATATAATATTCGATATATTTTCTTATAAAAAGTATTTTATTTTGAGTTATTCAGTAGCTATTTCTTTATACATACAACCCTATACATCTTCGTAACGATCCATAAACGTGTCTTATTTTTCACGTTTTACGTGACAAATTTTAGGAGAAAAGGGTTAAAGTATAGTAAAGCCGCAAGTTTACTTTATATTAAATATATTAATCGTCATTTATGATTTTTACTTATTCTAATTAAAAGAAAATAAATGAAAGAACATAATTTTCTCTTGTGAAGAAAGTTTTGTTTGAATAAAAGTAAAAAATTTACCTTATTTTCTCTGAATCTACAGTTATAATTTAATTTTCTTTTAATAATAAAAAAATTATCCATTCTACATGAATACAATAAGATTTTTAGTTATTTTCTTTAACTCAGTACAGTTTCCGAATTTTATATTAAAAGAAAATAATGCAGGAGATTAATTTACTTAAGAAAAATAAAAAAAAACCTCAAGTTTACTTTATATTAAATATGTTAATCGTCATTTATGATTTTTACTTATTCTAATTAAAAGAAAATAAATGAAAGAACATAATTTTCTCTTGTGAAGAAAGTTTTGTTTGAATAAAAGTAAAAAATTTACCTTATTTTCTCTGAATCTACAGTTATAATTTAATTTTCTTTTAATAATAAAAAAATTATCCATTCTACATGAATACAATAAGATTTTTAGTTATTTTCTTTAACTCAGTACAGTTTCCGAATTTTATATTAAAAGAAAATAATGCAGGAGATTAATTTACTTAAGAAAAATAAAAAAAAACTTTTTATTGGAATAGCAAATCATGTTTTAGAAAAATTACTAGCAAAAATTCGTATTGATTCGATTTTTTTTTTATTATTTTAAATTAAATAATCAAACTTGGGAGAGTTATATTTAAAGAGTTTTTAGTTTTTCTGGAAAACTTTTCAAAAAGCTTCATTCCAATTTCTTCTTCAAATTTGGAATGTTAATTTCTGGGAAAGTTTTTAAAGAATATTCGAATTTCCTAAAATGCTTTTAAATTACGTTTCAGCGACACGCACAACTATCCACAGACATGCTTGGATAATTCTTCAAAACCACGTTTTTATCGTCGTCGAAATATAAAAGAGTCACTGATGATGTAATCTCTGGAACACAGCACGGTGGGGGAACATTGGGATCCAAACTCAAAGCGTGAACTAAGCTCTGAATGGTAGCGTGATTTGATGGAAGAAGACTCTGCATAAAATTAAAAATAATAATAATAATGAATTTTAAAAGCATTATAACATTTAATAAATTATTAGAGCTAGAAATAGCCGAAGAAAACAATATTTAAAAAGCTATTGTTACATAATAAACAATTATTAATCAATTCTTAACCAATAAGATAACTAATGCTGTAAATCGATTAACGATTGTTTATTACGTAACAATAACTTTTTAAATATTTTTTTCCTTTACATTTCTAACTTTTTCATATTTTTATCGATTACAAATCGATTATTTATTAATAATTATTCCATTAATAAATGTTAACAAAAAAAATCTTCTATAAATCAAAAGAATGACTTAATTTTTTTGATAAATAAAATAAAAGAAGTGCTTCATAATAAAGTAATCATTTATTAACAGTAAACAAAGTTAATTAAAATATAATTTATTTATGATCTCTAGATTAAATTGAAACCAATATAAATATTTTTATTAATTTTGAAAATTAGATGTTACTTATTATGTTAGGTTCTAATCTGAGCTTTTTAGATACTCTATCGATTATTGCCTTGGGTCTATTATGGTGATAAACCGTAAAAGTGATAGATGATGATGTCATCCTATCGACGAACGAACGTGCCATTTCTCAGTTTTTCAGTGTGTACAACAAACTAGACTCTCATTTATAAATTTTCCAGTTCCAGGATTGTCACATGGTCATTCTAAATTGAATATGACATATCAATGCACGGTTCCGAATATTTAATATTATTTTTTTTTTTTTTTCCTTCCTTATAAGAAATTCTGATCATGATGGATGACTCGGGAATTTTATTATTCGATTCATGACAATTTATCTATAAATGTCATTTTTTTCATTTATTGATTGATAATTATTAATTGAAAGAGAAAGTCTAACGTTTCCAACATAAGCGACGAATAATTAAAATAATAACATGTTGTTTTATAAAGTGTTTTAATTATCAGCATGTAGAACAAGATTAAAAGGTTGTCGCATGCTTAAATGATGCTTTAACTGTGGGAATTTTGAGTTTTATTTTGTTAAATATGGATCATTATGTTCAAAGTCTATAATCAAATATGAATTAGTTTCATTCTTAATCGTACTTAAACGTGGTATGTCTTCACATTCAAATTTGTTCCATTATGCCAATGAAAGGATCAGAGAAAGAGAGCAACTAAAAAAAATTCTTCTTAAGATCTTTCGGCACATCCTTTCCCAGCATTAAATTTACATTAAAGAAAAAAATAGAATAAATTTAATTTTTGTTTTATATATTACATATTAATTTATAACTGAAGAGTTTGTTAATCAACAGCATATTATACGCCAAATATAGTTTATTAAACATTTAATAAACTCAAAATTTTAAAATTAAACTCTAAATTTAATAATTAATTTAACTTGTAAAGATCATGTTACTCTAGTGTCTCTCTGTTTGTTTTATGTGATTAAATATATGTAAAAAATATTATTTTTTATTTAAATAAAAAGGAAAAAAGTAAATAAAAGATTACTCATATAAGTTTCTTTAACTTATCTAAATATTTTTCTGAAATTAAATTTTTATCACTTAAAAAATAAACGAAGATTCTGATATTCAACTAGATAAATATTTCATATAAAAAACGCACAGTACAATGATTTCAGTGGAAATTTCTAAAATATTTTTTATTTTTTTGAATAACTGTGGGAGATATTGTGACGAATTTACCTTTACATAGTAGAGTTAAAAATTCATTTAAATCAATTCAAAATCAACTACAGTATTGTGCTTCTACTTACAATACTTATAGTAATAATTTCACTATCATGCTAACAACACATGATTATAAAAGTTTTAATTGATTTAGAATGCATTCGTGTTTACATAATATTGAAAATTATATTATAAAATGTTTTCAGTTGTTAATTTTTTAATAAAAATTAATAAATTTTAAATGCATTATTAAGTTAGTACACTGTTAAAACTAGAAATAAACTAATAAAAAATATTTAAAAAGCTATTGTTACGTAATAAACAATCATTAATTGATTTCTAACCAATAAGAGAACTAATGCTATAAATCAATCGATTAACAACTGATCAAATAACAATTGAAACAATCGATTATTTCAATTGTTAATAAAATTAACAACGAAAAACAATCGATTAATTGATTTTTTGAAATAATTTATTGATTAAACTGATATATAAAAAAATTAAATTAAAAATAAAAAATCAATTAATTAAATAAACAATTCTTCAAATGAAAAATTTTAATTGAAATCTTTAATAATTCTATTTTTAAATCCTATACAATTTATAAAGTAAATTTTTTTCTGATGCAATACAATGCAACTTTTATCATCGCTATTGATGTAACGATAGGCAATTTATGTTTTACAGTTTCTTCTCTGATGCAATAATACATCACATTGTATCATTAATGATACATTTGATCAGAAAAGAATATCGATTTTCAGATATTATTCACGTAAGTCATAATCTACTATTAATGACGAAATTCGATTTATTATTACATCATCAAATAAAACTACTGTATAAATACAGTACCTAAATATGAATTCGATATTCTTTAAATATTTAACCAGCTACCGTATCGAAAGAAAATATTTGCAAATGTTTTTCATTAAAGAGAAGATACAGGAGTTTTGTCATATCAATCATGAGATTAAACAAACTTTTTTCTGAAAGAAGACAATTTTTTTAATCATCTTAAAGAGCAGAATGTTTAAAATTTAAATAATTTTCTTCGATTTTAGTCAAATTTTAATGCGATTTTGTTTTATATACTGTATATATAGTTAGGATATAATACGATAAAAGCAGCAACAATCGCCATATTGTTTCAATATGGCGAACTGGAGTCATTAAAAATCAGTTTGAACGAATTATCATTATTTTTTACTTTAAAAAAATTATATGTAATGATGTTTTAATATAATTAGACAGAGTAAATATTTGTTTACTAAATTAAAAAAAAAATTAAAACGTCCTCAAATATTTTTCCAATTTTTATTTATAATAAAAAAAAAAAATAAAATGTAAATGAAAAATCATATTAGTGAAAAAACAAGCTAGCAATCAATAAAATCACAATCAATGGAAATTTATTTATTTTTTTATATTATTTCAATATGGCGACTACATAAAAATAAATAAATAAATAAATAAATTTCCATTGATTGTGATTTATTGATGTAATTCTATTGATTATTATGGTAACTATTTTAAAAATAAATAAATTTCCTTTGAATGTTAGCTAGTTTTTTCACTAATATAATTTTTCATTTATATTTTATATTTTTAATCATAAATAAAAATTAGTTTGAAAAGTATTTGAGGACATTTTTATTTTTTTTTTTTTAATTAACAAACAAATATTTGCTTTGTTTAATTATATGAAACATCATTATTTATAATTTTTTAAAGTAAAAAAAAAAAAAAAAAGTAAAAGCTATAGTTATCCTTTATTAAGAAAAAAAAAATAGTAATTCGTTCAAACTGATTTTTTAATGAATTTTCTGAGTTTAAAAATGTAATACATAACTGTTAAATCGATAAAAATAAATTATAAATTAAGCGTAGTAAGCCACCAGTTACTCAGTATTCTCTAAAATAAATTAATCGTGAAATTCTCATTTATTATTAATTATTTAAAGTTTATATTAATACGGCATTTTATAATTTAATAAGTAAATATCGAGTATAAACCTTTTAAGAACTGTATAAAATTCGTTTATAAAATATATATTTTTAGCTGTTCATTAAAATTTATAAATTAAATGAAATTACTTTAACGATTTTAATGCATTATTACTACTAAATTGCAATAACTGATATCACTGTAATTAATGTAAATTTTAGATAATTGAGATGTTTAGAAACTAAAATCAGATATGATTGTCTAATGAACGCAATAAATTTGATTTTGGATCATAATTTAGTTGCAAATATTACGTTCAGATGGCGCGATACTTCATCGTGTAACCTTGACACTGCCAAATGCCTGATGTTAAGTCATAAATTATAAAGAAAAAAAAAAGAGGTGACATTTTTCGTTACAGATTTGAATTATTTAATTAAAAAAAATATATATTTTTATCGATAAACTTTCGCTATTACTTCTATTTTTTCAATGTAAGATCTGTATGCATGCAAAAGTAACTAGTTTAGCATTAAGTGAATATTTTTATTGGTTTAAACTATTGAATTTTGAGTATAATTTTGTGCAAAAAATGAAAATTAATAGATATTTTGGTGTGGAATTCACAAAAATATAACTTTATACAGAGTTATTTACGTAAATTTATTTATTTTATTTATTTAAAAAAAATTAGGATGTATATGATAAGAGTGCTGATCAAGTGATACCACGAATACTTTGTAATTCTGTGTCATTTTAGTTCAGTTTAGATGAAAGGGCATGACCTCAAACATGTTACTTTTTATAATAAACTACAATAATTATTTTTTAAATATTTTGTTATAATATTGTAGCTAAACGAAGCATATTTTTTTCTAGCATCTCAGATAAGTATAATTAAGCATTCGTGTTCTTGTACTGATATTTTAATTAACTTAAAATATTTTAATTGAGAAATTTTTATTTCAAACTGCAAATCATCACGATAACATTTCTTCCTCCTCCTCCGAATAATAATAATGATAATAAAATATTATTATTCGGTGGGGGGAAAAGACGAAAGACATAAATTATGAGCGGAATACCAAATATCATTTTCATAATTCAATTGTCAAGGAATATGTGCACACCTGTTCACTCTGCACACCTGTCACGATATAAACTCGTACTATCTATCGTCGATTTTGCTTGCCTCTTAAAGTAGAACGACATATTATCGTCGATGTTAAGAAATTCCTAACAATATATATATCTCACGAATGTCCATATTTGAATAATCCTCGGGCTAAACACCTGATGTTTTTCCCTTTGGCACCATCTGACACGAAGGTTAGAGTGAAAAGAGCAAGATTATCGTTTAGAGCAGGTGGAAAATTTTAGTAAGAAATAGTTATTTTCTAAGCAAATGAACGTGTTTTGTATTTTCGATGCATAGATAAGGTTAATTTTAAAAATGGCGATATCGTGAAGAAGTAGATACACTAGAGAGATAAAGATCGGGTTGACTTGATATGATAGATGGAGTCGAAGGAAGGAGAAAAAAAATACTTTTTGTGTCTCTCTGCAAGTTGTTGTCAACACTTTGGTTTTAATATAAGAATATTTTAATAGTTATTCGTACCACGTGTAATAAAACGTGGCACGAATAATGGTTAAGAATATTAATTTAATTTTTGGAAAATTACTGAGTTACACTGAACAGAAGATTGATAGAGATTTATACAATAATTATCTATAAATTTATTTTTAACGTATATTTTAATGTACGATTTATTATTTTAAACACCTTGTAATACGTAATTACAAAAAATGGTAATGTTTTTAATTAATATTTTGCAAAAAATATTGCAAAAAAATTAAAAAAAAAAAATGATAACTTATTTTTCTAGGATCAAACGCATTTTTAATAATAAATTTTATTCTTGTAACTGGGATTTAAATTGGAAATTCTTTACAAAGTATAGAAAATTCAGTATCGATAATTAAATTTAAATTACGACTTTTTTAAAAACCTAATAATAAGTTTTGATGTGTGATTAACAATATATAATTAAATTACAGGAAATAAAATTTTTGCACGTTCCTTCTAGTGGAGAATCTGAAAATTTAGGATGGTAGAGGTCATTAAACATTTCTCAACGATCCAATTTACTATGCAGGTTTCCTTTTTATAACACCACACCTGGGTTAGGATTTAATACGCATGCGTGTTCATGAAGTAGAAAATAAAAGGAAGGAAAAAAAAAAGAAATTCGGAAATTAATTACCTTCGCTACAAAAATTTAACGATGACATCTCTAAGTGCGTAAAGATAAAGGATACACGCGAGTTTCTCTCAAAAAATGTTTTCGAGAAACCATGATTTTTATTTTTGTATCAAAAGATACCAAAGAATGTTGTTCAGAAGGGCATAGATGTATAAATCTGTTTCCAGATCGTTTAGCGAGCCATCGAACTTTAATAATGATCGTTGTATTATTCCATAACGCTTAATGATCCATATTAGGACACTTGATGCAAATTTTATCGTTCCAGTTTTCACTTAAAATCCTATACAAGTGGGAGCAATTAAAATAAACTTTAATTATATTAATTTCGATGTGCTTTAGGCATTTCCGTTTAGCTTTGAAAACTCGTTTTGTTTGTAGAAAATAAAGCTCAGTTTTTCTGGTTACTGCTAACAAGTTTTTATCTCGCAGATAAAAGATTGAAGAAAATTAATGAGAAAAGACATAACAAGTTCGTGTGTCTCCAGAAAAATAAAACAGTTTTTGATATCAAAGAATTCGAATTATTTTTATATTTTCTTTCGAATATCTATTACAATGTTAGGACGAAAAGTAAAAAATATAAATTGTTTCCGCATTGTATGAAATTTCGTTATTCTTCCGTTGCAGTTTGCTGAATACATATGACTTTCTTCTGCCCTTCTTTCCGTTAAGATAATGTATAAAATTGATTTTCGATTTAAAGAAAATGAAAATTGTAACAAAAGCCATTTGATTTTAATAAAAGTAAAAAGATTTAAAAAAAATCCTACTTTGTACTATTATTATCCTGTTTCTCGATGGGCTCTTAAACAGTTTTGCATGCAAAACTGTTTAAGAGCCGCCTCCAACATAATTTTTGCAAATTTAAAAATTCTGATTAAATTTAGAAGTATATAGTTTGCATTATAGCTTAAAATTTATCTAAATAATTTATAGAAACAAATCACAATTTTATTTTTAAAGTCACGTTATAGCGTGGAGAAATTTTCGTTATAAGTAATACGAAAAATTTCAATCCTCTCGAACTTATAACTTTTTAAAAATTTTTTCACGCTATTTCTCTAATATTTTCCACTGTAATTTTGAAGAAAACTTCCTGTTTTCCAACAGACTAAAAATTCTATTAATATTTATGTTATTATACACAGTTTAAGCACTAATACAAGTTGGGAAAGGGAGCAATCAAGTTAGTTTATCATAATTATCTTAATGCATTTTAGCCTCTCTGGTGGCTTAAAAGATATCGTAAACAATAATAATTCATTTTATTTCCTGTTTTTAAAACTTGATATAAATAATTAATTAGCCATTAAGGAATTTCTTATAAGAACTGCTTAAAATATTCATAGTTTTGAATATTAATAGTTGTCATCAATGTTAATAATAAAGTTTGAGCGTTAGTAATGAACAAGTTACTCTTGTGCCTGTTTAGATAATTATGTCAACTAGATAATTTAATATAACTTTATAATTATAAGCGGCTCAAGACCTCATAATCATATCTTTCTAAGCTTTTACTATTTGTTATAATAAATTTATTAAGATTTTTATTAATTTGCTCTTCCTAAATCTGCAACAATTCATAGAATTAGAATATTATAGCTTTCATTACAGTAGTGAAAAACAATCGTTACGAAAACGTCACGAATTTATATAATGAACGTTAACATAGACAAAAATGAATTTTGAAATATCCAAAATTCCTAGAAATTCGACAATTTATGACTTAATTGTGTTTTCTCCTATTGAAAGAATGTGACTTCATGCAATTTTATATTGAAAGATGCAGAAGAAAAGATTAATTTAATTTTCTATTGCATTTATATAGAACTAATTGTAATTATGAACTTAATTTTGTTTAATTTGTATTTAAAATTTTAATTTTTCATTATATATAAACGTAAAAATGTTTTAATACTACTTACTGTAAGTGTAATTTTTTAAAAAGTAATAATTTATAAAATACTCACTTTTGTTAATGGAAAAGGACATTGTCCAGCACAGTAATTAGCTTCAAATGTTTTGGGTGAAATGATCCAATCTGTCCACCCAATTTCTGCAAAATCAACTATTAGACTCTTCTTCTGACACGTCCTTACATCTCTAAATTCGTCATCTGCGATAGTAGCATCGTTCTGATGTATCTTCCCCCATTTTTTCCATACAAATGGTAATTTCCGATGTTTCCTTTTTCTGTCTTTTTTCTTTCCTCGCGATCTTCGATTATTTAAATGTTGGGGGTGAGATAATGTTCTCGAATTATGAGAAGAATCTTTATCGTAACTTCCGGAAGAAGAGACTAGTTGCAAACCGTGTATTCTATAAAGTGGATACTCGGGAAGCTCATTATCGTGAATCGATCTTTTCCTTCGATTATTTTCTTCGATGGTTTTTGTTAGCATGTCTTTTAAACGATCTTGCATAATATCTGAACCAGTAGAATTCGTATTCGTTCTTTCGTTAGAAAATAAGAGCAGAAACGGTTGAGAATTAAAGCCCACCAATCTCTTCATCGGAAGGTAACGAAATTTTCTTCTTTCGTTTGCTCCTTCGACAGAAATACCTAATAAATGTTGGCTTTTGGTATTTGGAGTCCTACAGTTCAGTACAGATTTGGTGACTTCGTAAACTGTCCAAGCAACTTCACTCTCTTTGATTTCTCTCTGTTCTAAGGATGGCAGCGATGTCTGTATTAAGTCCCATAATTTAAAACGATAAACATGAGGTTTGGACTTTCTTCTTCGAATGTAGGCATGTAATTCTGCTCTAAGAATTACTTCGGAAGCAGGAACACCTGTAAGATTATATACTAACATCTCCACACCTTCCAATTTACCTGGAAACAATACAATTATCAAAATTACAAAACTATATAATTAACTTTAAACATCATAATGGATACTGAATGCAATTATTAATTTAAGAATTTATCTTTCGTACCAGTTAAATCCAATTTTTAGAAGGAATTTTATCAATTAAGCACTAATTACTGCACCACAACAACTTTAAAGGCCCTACAGGATTAAATTTTTTTCCTTGATGATCTAAGCTAACTCAACTTTACAAATAATTACAAAGTTGAAAGCTACTATCAAATAATTGGCATAACTTCATTAGACTCGAGACTTGGCAAGAAAAAAATTTCTGACTTGTATCTTATTTATATAATTTACTATCCGAGTTTTCGATAGTAACCCAGTTATCTCAAAGATCGAAGTTTTCTTATTTCAGTCAGTTCATAATAAATAACAAATGACCCCCAAGGTGCAATCAACCTTGTAACTAAGAATGAACGTGCGATGCTCAGGGCCACTTCTGTATATTTATTGAAGCCCATGTTACGTGTATTACTCTTCAATGCAAAATTACTTTTTATGTTAGACGATATAAAAATTGATTCATTGGTTTGAACGATTAGGAAGGAACAGGTGTTCCTTGTATATATTTATATTAACAAGATGATTCTGAGATTAAACCCTTCTTTTTTTCCTCTTCTTCTTTTTATTACAACGAGGAATAATAATGGTTTTGTAATTGGTAAGACTTTGGTAAAGAAATTGCCTTTTTTGAATAAATATAATGACGAAATTTTTTTTTTTCATTTATTTATTAATATCTTATAAGAAAATTAAGTTTTAATGGAGAAAGGTTTTATTAATATTAACGCAATATGAATGGAAGAAAATTTGCCATTTTAATGCTAATTGGAAGGGTTCGATAAAATTATAATTAAATCGATTTGACGTCTATTATATATTTGTATGCGATGAACGTAACAAATTTTCATTAAAATCAAAATTATTTGATGAAGATTACTTAGATGATACTGTAAACGGAAGGCAATTAAAGTAGAAAAATTTTTTGCAAAACATTAACCAAATTAAAGAAAGAATTTTCTACTTAATTATTGAATTATTATAAAAAAAAAATAAAATAAAACTTTGCATTAAAATATGTAACATAACGTAAATAATATGTAAAAAAATTTAAAATAAACATATTATGCATTTTTAATTGAAATAAATTAATTTTTAAATATCGTCTTTAAATATTGGATTAAAAATTATTTAAGCAATTAAATAATTAAAAACTTAATATAAAGATTTCAATCAAAGTATATTAATTAAAATTTTGGCATTTGAAAGCATTAAAAAGCATTTTATAATGCATACGATTCACAAAACGAAGATTGCTTATAACGACAAGATTTTTTATTGTTGATTATTACGTAATAATTACTGTATAATTATTACGTAACAATAATACTTTTAAAATTTATGTAGCATAATAGAAGCTTAATAATCATAAAACATTATTATACAGTATTAAATTATATTGAAAATTTTACGGTTTTTTTAAATTAAATTTTTATACAAGTAGATCTGTTCTAAAATCAATGGGATAGAAGTGACAAAACTGCCAACGTTAAGTAAACAAACTATAGTTAATGCACCGTCCACCAAGGACTATTTTTAGTAATGAAAGAGTTGTCTATGATATTATTTTAACAAGAATAACACGATTTTTATGACTGTTTAGCAGATATGTGGATGTTATTTGTACTTAAAAGAATAAAAAAAGTTTCCCATAAAAAATTTATTAATTTAAAGCCAATTTATTTATTGCATTTAAGTTCTAAATTAATTACGTTACGTTTGTGATATCTGTCTGTAAAACAATTGCTACAATAGTTTCGAGTGTTTAAGAAGGAAACAAGATTAGAACTGTTAAGATTTTAATCTAAAACTTTGTTTATTCGGTTATGTGACCCGGCTAACCAAAGTTTACTCGTAGTTTAGTGATGATAATGATTGTAAACAAAGCGCTTTCTATGTTTTGATGCTAATGTAAAAATAAAAAAAAAAAACATGATTTTCTATGATATACAGTAAAGCAAACATTGATATTTATTCATTAAAATTTAATTAGGTTAATGGCAAATGCTAATTAAGCATCTTTAACATAACAGCTGGCCAAACACGATTATTATTCGATCCAATAATACAAGAAACACCGAATATTTTTCGTTAATTCATTATTAAATCCTAATTAAATTTTATAATCTCTAAGCTTTATTAATCAAAATCTCGTTTTGAATAATTAATAATATTTTGAATGCATATTTAATCATATTTTTTAATAATTTATAACAATATGATTGATAATTTTTGTTTAAAAAATTGTCAACGTAAGCTGGTTGTAGAATTTATATAATCTTTGCTTGGGCATATATAGTCTATATGAAAAAAGATCCTGGTAAAAATTATATCGGAATTTTTTTCTTCTTCTAATGATCTGAATCAAGTCGAGATACCAATGCATTGAGTTTGACAGAAGAATAGGGGAGGCGAGAAATGAATTAGACCATTGTTATAAGTTCCATGATAAATCAGTTTGAAGATAGAGCATACCAAACAGCTTAGAAGTAATTCATTAAGTTTTGATCGAGCAATAAACGTGAGAAAGGATTCTGTATGCCTATTTATCGATTATAAAGTACCGAAGCGGAGAGTCTGTGTTTAAATTACTATAAGTTATTTTAAAACATTTTTTCCCCGAATTTATTATTATGGTTAAGTAAATAGAAAGATTTAAAAATAAAAAAATAATAAAAAAAAGTCGATGTTTTCTGAGAGACTGACTTCGTAGAAAAAGCAACAACATAGCAGTTAGTTATTTGTAAAAGTTTTGTGTCCGAGTAAAACAATAGCAAGAAACGAAAATTCAATCGCCCGAAGCCAAACTTGGACATGCCTACCTCATTACCTCATTGCCAAGAACTGAGCAGATGCATCTGCCAATAGATTAAGCCACAAAGACTTGGATTGTCTTTGGGAAAATTTGTGTTTTAGTTAAGTGGTGACCGCATTATAAGTTTTTTTCCACTTTGGACGTTGACCGAATCATTAGCCACTTGTTAAAATTCTATTGTTTGTACGGTGCAAAAAAATTTCGCATTCTTAATACTTCATAACAAGTTATGTCATTTATGTCAAGTGTGCTTAGCCAGATCACTTAAATTACGGCTTGTTTCGGTTTTCAATTTGATAACATTCAAGAAAGCTCCTCTTATAAATTCAATTAAATGAAAAATCTACTTACTTCTGTTATCTCTCTCTCTCTCTCTCTCTCTCTCTTGAAGAAGAAAAATTCAATTATCGAATTCGTGAAGTGATCTTGTCACAGTACTTTAAAAAATATATATATTTAATTTAATTTAATTATGACGTACAAATAAATTTCGAAATTTTTAACCGAGAAGAAATGATAAATTCGTGAAACATTTTCGAATTGCGTGACGATGGAGATGGACAGTAAACGTTAAAGAGCTTAAGCTATTTTTTTATCATTTTCTTTTTTAATTTTATTATTTTAGCAGGACAATAAAGACAATCCTTTGATAACAAGCTGTCTAAAAGTATCAATGCTTGTAATTAATAAGCAATCACAGCTGTTGTAATCCAACTTACGTAATTATTTTTTTTTATGATCATGCATAACTTTAATTCATCTAACGATAATTACGTAAAGATTATTTATGAATTAATGTAAAGCTAATTACTTATGAATTATCGATGCCGATTAAAATATAATTACGGGCTGCGATTACACATTCGCACAAAAAAAAAAAAATTATATAAATCATTGAACAAAATTGCGAAAAGATGAATTATGACGTTTGCAACTAATGGTAAAAAATAAAGCAATAATAAATAATCCGATAGTTTCGCTCTACAGAGTTAAAATGCAGAGTGAAACCATCACATTCTGCATTTTAACTCTGCAGATATCTTTAGGACAAGCAGGAAGTCTAGTTCTGGGCGAGCATCAATAATCTTTCGAAAGACATCTTGTATTTCTTTTTGAGGTTAAGCGATAACCTTACAGAGAAGCAAAGACCTTGATATGTTATAAAAACAAACTACTAAATTTGATTTGCAACAATATCATGTCCGATTGTTTATATAAAGACGATCGTGTTTCAAAGATACTGTAGCTAAGTCGAACAATTTTTGTAAGTTCGAACAGAAAAAAATCTGTCACAATCCTTTGTGAATAAATAATACTATTTTTTTTTCCTTACAAAATTTAAGTATTTATATGGCTGCATGCCCATCCATTTTTCTTTTACATACCACATTCTACAACTAAAATATCATCTGATAAAAGTAAACAACTCTTTATCTTAAAAATATATTGAATCTACCAGTTACTAAATCAGATAGAGATATAATAAATAGATTTTTATAATATATTTTTAGATCGGAAGATTTTAAAAATTTTTTTTATTTATTAAAATAAAAATAAATAAAATTTTTTTTTTTTTAGAATAATTAAAACCGTTTAAAACACGCTAAGTTCTGAAAATATCCGAAAACATTTCTTGGTCATGCGACTCATTACTATGATAATGACGTACTTAAAATCGCATCAAAACAAATAAAGCGTTATCAGTAAGCAGATTATTACTGGCGATACTATTTTTTTGTTATTATTTTTATCAGTCTATTAGGTTTGCTAGGTGTTTCTATTATTACGAGTACCATTTTTTTTATCCATAAGCTGGCATAGTTAATCCGAAAAAGAAAATGTGCCCGGAGCCATAAAAATAATGTTTGTAAACGAGTCGTGACTGTTTTAATCATCTGTTGCAATGCCGACCATCTTTTCATAAATTCCAGAAGAAAATGTGGATGAACATGTATCAGAAATTATTATATTAAAAAGAAAAAAAGAAATAAAAATCGTTCACTAATGATACCATCATGATCGCAACTTAGGAAAATATAATTGTTTTCTTTTTTTTTTTTTTTTTTCTCATGATCGCAACTTAGGAAAATATAATTGTTTTCTTTTTTTTTTTTGTTCTTCTCTCTCTTGACATTAATATTCGTCATTAATCCAGATTTTTGTATATGAAATCGGTATTATTTATATAATGATATTCAAGAACAGATCACGTAATTTTTGGGTTAATTTTCGTAAGAGAAATTCTTTCATGTTAATTGTTATGCATTTCAATTAAATTCATATATTTTTTGTCCATAGAAAAAATGGTATTCGGATTCCTTGAAGATCTTCGACTCTTCGTTTAGGAATTCGAAACACTCTCGGAATAAGAAATCGTAAAATAGGATTTTTCTTGGTTTCAACTTAGTAAATATTTTTCTCGGATTTTTAATTGGTTATTGAACCATCGTAAAATATATTTTGAACGGTTTTATTTTTATAACAGAGTAAAAAAAAAAGGGGAAAGGAAAAAAAAATTATTTTGGCTCGCATTTAATTGAAGTAATTGCGAAGAAAAGATATTTTGAATGTTTTTACACTTTAGGAATGCATAAATAATGTTGTGCGTTCCGTAATTTTTAAATTATAATTATAAAAAATATTTTCAGGAAAAAATGGTGCATAAATTGTTGCAAAATTTATCAATCAAACGTGTCGAAACGATACATTTTAATTAATTTGTATTAATTTTAAGCATATCGATATAAATTTACTTAAAAAATGTAGGATTAAATTTATTACAAACATTTTGCAAAGAAAAATTATAAAACCGCGAAGATATTACAACATTTCAACAAGTTTTATACGAAATTTTTTTCTGATTTAAAAAAAATAATAATAATAATGAGGTATAAACTAGAGTTTTTGACAATGAAAAATGAAAGAATAGATTATCTCTACGATCGCATCCGGATTAATATCTATTCTATCGTTTCTTGGATGGCTACCAGCAACAAAACGAGATATTTTATCTGGTTGGATCGTCCAGACCAAACCAGTTGGATCTTAGAAAAGATATTTGACACCGTTCTTTCCTCCATATACAGTATTCTTCGATTCTTTAGTCAAACCGGCAAATGTTCTCTCTCTCTCTATATACCCTTTAGGGCCCCATGGAAAGATGTCAACCTAGGCTAAGAAGAAGAATGTAAAGTATAGTGGTTTGTCCATTGTTACGCATCTCAGAATTTTCGTCAAATAAAATGATATGAGTGGGCCATATTGTAAACGATACACGTGTTTACATTAAATATTGGTGTTTTGATTATCTGAAGTGTTTCTTATATAAATTGGTAACATTCTGGCACGCTAATGATTGATATTTAATCAACAATAAATTATCTACTCGCACTGCTCTCTAATATTTCACCAACTTTCTGGTGCATTATTTAGAGCGAAAGCCACAAGTTATGCTTGGAATATATTAATGTTGATGATAATAATAATAATAAAAAACAAGTTATATCAGTTTTAGACACGTTATATTTTTCGCAACAAGGAAATTCTAGCGCTCTAAACAGATTGAAGTGTAATCTGTAGTTTGCGTGATATCTGTTTATCGCAAGTAGAAAAAAAGTAGCAATAAAAATACTCAAATGAATATTGCACTTTAAGACGATTAAAACTAAACATGAGATTAAAATAATCTCCAAATTTTGATAGATTATAGACACATATATAATATTGTTTAATGTTGTAGACAAGTTCCAAAGTTTAATCTGTAATATAAAAAAAGAAATAAAAGGAAACAGCATAAATATTAATTGCTATACAGGAAAAATACAGGATAATAATCTTATCTATAAAGAATAATATTTATTAAAGAAACATTATTATCAATGCATCAATGGATACGAACAAAAATCAATTGTAAAGTGACAAATTTGTTCTTTTTTTTTTTTTAAACTTTAAATTTATATTCAGCTGCCAGTTTTAAGAGGTTATTAATCGATTTTAAACCTAGTAAATTCATTTATTAAAATGTTATAGCATTCTAAACGGTCGAAAACGAGTTACAAATGATAACTTAACTTCGACTGGAATCTATAACAAAATTTCTGCGTGGGTAGAAGCGGCTAACCTGTTCACAAAATGCTATCAAAGTTAAAAGTGATTGATGTTTGTTGTCGAATAAGAAAAATTAAGGATTTTTCTTCGACAATTAATCAGTGCAAACACGCTGAATAATGTTAATCAATATTGAATTTTATCGTTTCTCTTTAACGTATAGTAATGGCTACTTAAAAGCACCGATTTATACATATATTTATTTATTGTTTTTTAATTACTATATATATATATATTTTAAATAATAAACTGTTGCGTGATATTATAAATTTAGTTTATATATCAAAGAATTTAAATCTAAACACGAATTTTTCTTAAAGAATTCATAAATACGGCCAACAAAAGCGTTGACCTTTTACTAAGTCATCCGGAAAGAATGTTGCATTTTGTTCGTAAAAAATTGGTAATCCGAAACATCAACGATAAGAGTATCAAAACAGAAAAAATCTTTAATTTTTCGATAATAACAAACAAATTATTTTATTTTTACAGATAAATTCCAGTTTTACGTATAACAGGAAGATGAGGTTATGTAACTAACTTATTATTATTATTATTATTAATCTGAGTATCTTCCTACTATCAGAAAGAAAAATATTTTTATATAAAGTAAACATGGCCCCTGCACTCACCACGAGACTTATAATTAAAACATAAACAGCAATTACAAGAAGACCATTCTAAGCAAAACAAGTTCGCACAAAAGTCTCTGTTGTGCATACGTTACCTTGGAATATATTGCTGGCCAAGCTGTTGTATTGCTTCTTATAGCTTTTATGAAGTTTGTGAGGTTTCTAAGTGGTTTATATTACACGTCTGGACTAAATATAATAATAATACGCATCTGTTCTTTCATTTAAAAATAGTACTGTATCGGATGATTTCGTTTGTTTGTTTTAATTATTTTTCTTGCTATTTTTAATGCACTCTTTTCTTATATATATGCTTATATATTTTTTACTTAATTTAATCACGCTAACTCTCCGTTTAAATTATTATGTATTTTTTCTGTGTGTTATCGCATTAAAAAAAAAGATACTATGTAATTCTGACATTCCTGATAAATTAGTATGTGCTTAACTGTCACGGAATTCAATGGCAAGTTAATAATCTCAGTATTGAACAATCTAACCACATAACACAATTGCTCGATTGCCAATATCGTGCCTTGTCGACTTGACTTATGAAATTCTTTTCCCAGTCATTATAAAGAAAGTTTTAAAATGAATTCTGTCACGCCAACTGTATAAACCTGAGAAAATAAGTTTAAATTTTCTAAACAATTGCCTATTCGCAATTCACTTTAAAAGTAGTATCGTTTGATAAGTAACGATGTAAACGTCCTATCGTTCTCCAAAATATTCCATTGTACAGCCAAAACGATACCTTTGTCGTCTGTGATTAATTTTATTGCCGAAAGCTAGAATATTTGTCAATATAAAATTCGAGTCTATTATTAAATAAAATGCACGATGATCTATCATCGTCCTTTGAGTGCTTTGAATGGAGATTTTCTTAAGAAGTTTTTATATTTAGGCCTAAATATTTTAGAAAATAATATAAAAATTCTTAGATTATTTATGTATTTTAATGCATTAAAAATGCTCTGAAATATGCAAAAAAAAAAACGTTAATTATATATTTTTAAACATATAAAAAATTACGTGCATATTTAAACATTGAAAACATTTAAAGACGATTTTTTGAAGACTGTTAATTATATATTTTTAAACATAAAAAATTACGTGCATATTTAAACATTGAAAACATTTAAAGACGATTTTTTGAAGACTATTTGTGTGGGAATGCATTTAATTAAAGTATATAGGGCCTATATAATAATGAGATTAATTAATTAATTAATTAAAATCGATATTACTCACGATACATTATTTACGAGCTATCCTTAGTTTATAGATCTAATTGCTATTTTAAACACAGAGTTTTCTGGTTACTTAAAAGTGTCAAACACGTTTATTAAGGCAACGAAAAAAAAATTAAAGAAAGAAAAAAAAACAGTAGAGAGATAATTTATTCCCTGACAAACTTAACTCGTTAATAAGTTTTACGAAAGTTAAAAGAAAGTAAATCGCTTACTCACCTTTCATAGGTAAAATGCTTCTAACAATAGAACTACTTTTGTGTAGTGAATCGATATTCCCGTTCTTGTATCGCTCGTATAACTGGACCATATAAGGAGGTGTGGACGAAACTTTTGGTTTTTGGAAGCGCAAGTGAGAGACATGTGATTGTCTGGCGGCGACTGTAACCACGGCGATAGCAGTTATTAACACAAACAGAAAACAGTCGTATAAGTTCATTCTTCTACTGTTCATGAAGACCGATGCATTTAGTTATACATTTTTTTTTTTTACTTTTTTGACGAGATTGGTGCAAAAGTTTGTCTGATTATGTTTACACTTTATGGTGAGACTAAGCTGAAGAGAATGAAACGACCGGTAGTTGTGCGCCGAAGCGAATGAGACAGGATGACTGCACCGTATGTCGAACTGGCTATTAAGTGATGGCCACGTGGTCTTGCTTCCAATAAAACAAACGTTAAGATGATAGAAAAGAAGCTGAGAGCTTACAGGAAGAAAAAAAATAATAATAAAAAAATAGGTTTAGAGTGCGATGCCTGCCTGCACTTGACATGCTATTTCGTGAATTGCAGCTCATATGATTGACGATCATAAAATTTGATATAAATCTGACATATTGTAAAAAGCCTTCAATTTATTTTTTTCCTTTGTTTAAAAACTTTTGTTAAAAAATTAAATAAATAAAATTAAAAAAAAAAATTAAGATTATTAATTAGATAAAAACGTCACGTTGATTCGTAAAATTAATATTAAAAAAAAAGTGCTTAGTAATAATTAAAATATCACACTTTTATTTTTATCTTTGATAATTTTTTTTACATAAAAATAATTTTAATATAACTACTCACGATTTTTTTTCTATTAATTATTAAATTAAGATTTTTTTTTATAATAATTTACAGTGCAATTTTAATCTGATTTAATTTTAAAAAAATTCTGTTAAACTTTCAACGTAATACAGTAAAGAAAATATTATTGAATTAGTATCATTTCTCTTATCAAAATTAAATTTAAAAACGACGTACACTGAACCTGTAATAACAACAAGATCTTAGAATTTATGGCACATTGTGTGATATCCTGTTTGCTTTACAACATCCAGGATATTTTTTCTTTTTTTTTTTTTTTTTTTTTATATTTTTTATTTTATTTTATTTTTTAATTTTTTTAATTTTTTTTTTTTTTTTTTTTTTTTTTTTTTATCAGAACACGTCCAACCTCACAACATTAAGGATGTATAGAAAACAAGGTAGGATTAAACTTTTATATAAGGAAATAACTCGTTAAAAGAATTAAACACTGCACTGTTACCGAAAACGTCGTTATTTTGTGTTGTTAATGATGATTCCACTTGTTTATTATATACACATGATTGATGTTCGCAGGATTTCCTACTTGAATAACATTTTAATGCCACCAAACAAAAAAAAAAGGCTCAAATTAAACGGTTATTATTATTATTCCATTTTTCGATTTAAATTATCACATAATTTTTACATATTTTCTAATAAATTTACCGGTTACGGTGTAAATATCCACCCTACTCGACCATACTTAAATGACGGTTTAGGCTTCTTATCTGATATATTCCTGTTCTACACATTTATAGCGTTATTAATAACATCACTATACTGTAATTAATTTTAAGATAAAGATCACACCTCGAATGACAGAAATACAATCATGGACATTAACATCAAGGGAGAGACTGAAGGCGTGTCAGACTAATATGCAATGATTGGGCTTGTTAGTATAGAGAGCATGAAAGTAATAGTTAAATAATTTATCATCCCCGATACGAAATTTATGCATAAAACTTTTTTTTTAAGAAATATCTATAAATCTATTTTAATTACTAATATAGATTTTCGGTAAAACATATTTTAAAATTTTATTATTTACGACTCGAATTTATTAGTCGACATATTGTTTTTATGCAGTATATAATTTTGGGTTATATCCTGTTCTGATATTATATATATACATATACTGCATATGAATAAATTTTCATGTCTGGAGTTTAAATTATAAGTTAATTTATCGCCCCCTAAAACATATACTGTATATGAATAAATTTTCATGTCTGGAGTTTAAATTATAAGTTAATTTATCGCCCCCTAAATTTTATAATTAAAAAAAAAAAAGCTTAAGGTAAAAATGCCTTAAAAGGGAATGGCTTTTAGCGCGTGCAGATGACAGAAAGAGAATTCCTGATCGGAATATTAAAGAATTTTTTTCTTTACCGTACGATTTAGATTAGTAGATTAATATGATGCTAATGATTCATGACATTTACAAATTTATATTTTGGACTATCTTATATTTGAATTTATAAATATTATCTAGTGAAAATGATTCTCTTTTTTGTGTGTATGTGATTTCTTTATTTTAGTGGAATTTTTGGAGGGACCGTCACACAAACTGCTGTGAAAGTACTGTGACCCCACAAGGAGTGTAAGAGACGACCGGCGCTTGCCTAATTGTAGTTAGAAGATAACAGTTTGCAGAAGTAAAGAGCGGTATATAACCTAGCCGGCGCCATGTTGCCTATTCTTTATTTGTCTAAGTAAAAACGGCGGTTTAAAATAATCCTGAGACTGAGAAAGCTTTGCACCTGTGAGAAAATTTTAATTTATGTGTTTCAATCACGTCACCGTAAGGAGATTAAGACGCAAAAATATTCATTTTTATATAGAGAGTAATCTGTAACATCTCTGCATTAATTACAGATCGCGCGGGGGGAGGTTTTTTTTTAACTCAACTCGTTTTTCTGATTTAAATCCTGATAAAAGTTCTACACCGCAAAAACAAAGTGAGGAATATACCTACGATCAGTGTAAATTCCATGTTGCGACAATTATATTATGATTTGTAGTTACATCTTTACAACACGCCAACGTATCCACGCTATAATTATTCGGAGAAGAAAAAAAAATTTAATATAAAAATATTATACTTTAAACTTTCATTAGCATAAATCATGAGAAAGAACGATTTTTATTTAAATTATTTTATTTATATAAATGTCGAATAAAATAATCAGCTTTAATCACGAATGGGAATAACAGGGGAGGAGTTGTGACGATTTTGAATAAATTGTTACATCACGATAACTCTTATATACATATATATATATATATAAAACAAACTTAGCTAAAAGGCATTCGTTAGACAATTTTATTTACTTTTTTTAATACTACAATAATCATAAAAATCCTTCTAAATTGCCAGAGTTTAGGTCTTAAGTAAACTTTGCAGATTACGTCGAGCTTTTTTGATAGTTTCTGTCAACCACCTTTTTTTATAATCGACCACAGATCTACTAAGGTTAAACTAGACGAAGTTCTTAACTGCTTTAGATTTTAATAGCTCTTAAGAATAACTTTATCTTATCAAATGTCGCTTTAATCCTTTACATACGTAGTTAATTTATCTTTACACTTTTACTTTTTACAACCGGATAAACAGAGACAACTCGTATAAAACATCAAAGTAAAGCACGGCTTACGTTTAAAATATTAAAAGAAAATTTTAGGATATTATTAAGTTCTTTATGTTGATGGTTTTATTATTATGGAAATTATTTCGTGAAATTTTTGGAATTTTTTTGGAGGGTTTCTAAATAAAGAATCGCTTAAGTAAATATAAAATTATTCACTTATAAAGATATTAAAGAGGAATAATTGCATATATAAAAGCTTAAACGTTTCATTCAATAGTATATATCAGTTCTATTAAATCTGGATTATTATGTACGCGCTGCTGATCATGCACATCATGCAATTTTGCATTATATTCAAAAATGATTACAAATAATGTATAATGTAAATCATTATAAAATTCTTTCTGGCGACGTCATTTAATTATTTATCCAAGTTGTTTTCAGAGTGATGCATTTTTTTAATGTTTAAAAAAACGTCCTGAGCCTCACAAGTTGTTCTTTTTAAGTATTGCATCAGTTCTTCTGAAGACAATTATATGTATGTATATATGTATGTTGTGTGTGTGTGTGTGTGTGTGTAGAAGGAAGAAAGAAAGGGAAAGGAAAAAAATCCATTAACAAAATGACATTTGAAAGAATGATCTGATGGGAGTAGCTATAGCTTTAAACGGTCATGTCAGAACAGAGATATACGGACTGATGATACCTCCAAAGTATTTCTTTTAAGAATTCTGTTTTCTTTACATGTATGTATAGATTTAATCGATATCATCTGTATTATTTTAGAGCATATATCATTTCCATTTAAAAGCTTAATGAATTAAAATCCGTACTTCGCTTAAAGGGAAGGCGTATCTTTTCCTCTCTTACTTACCTGAGTTTTAATTCGGTAAGCAGGAATGCAATTCACTGTAAGTGATTGATGACGTCATTACCTGGGCTCGTTAAAGTTATGGCCACACTTATGAAGTTGTAATTTGTATTTCTTTATTATAATGTTCGTATAAAAATAACTTTAAACTGTTTAGAAGTATCTAATGTACTTACTTATATTTGTTTAAAAAACGGTCGTTTAAAATTCTCGAAGTAATAAAAATAAATTTATAGACATTAATAATTTTTTTATATAAAATTTAGAAGACTGTATCCAACTAAAGTACAGTATTGAGATCGATAAAATTATTTTGGTGCGGTGCCAGTAATGGCGTATTATCTGTTATAATTGGTTATAGAGGAAGTTTGCCTAATTTTAAACTGGAAAAAAAACATCAGAATTATAACATAATTAAGATCAACACAGTTTTAACAGTATAGTTAATGTATCAATACCTAAAATCGATTTATCTTGTAAATGTAACACAGTATAATGATAGTAATTTAAATCGATTTATTAAAAATAATATATAAGAGGTCTTCTCTCATGTTGAAGTTTTATCAAGATTTTCGAAAAAGTTCAGTCACTTCTATGTCACGAAAACCTGACATTGAAATGATAGTTATTTTGGATCAAAGAATTAATATACCGCCCTTTTCCTGTACTCTTCTTCATTTTTCAGAGTATTATTTGATTCGGAACAGCTGTACGGACTTAAAATCGTTTATAAAATCGTTTTATGGATTATAGTTACAAAAATAACGTCGTAACAAAGCTATTAAACTCTATATAATAATTTAAAAATAAGAAAAAAACTGTCCTTAATGATAGGAATGCAATATCATTTAATATCTTTGCATTACCATCATTTAACTTTGCAGTGACGATCAGTACTTTTGCACTACTTCAGATAATAAACTCGTATCATAAATCTTTCTAAAGAAGTTAAACAAAAATAAAAATTAATATGATTTCTTTATAAAAAATACATATACTGTATTCAAGTTAACAATAGTTAATCTTCCTGATTCATGGATAAAATAAGAATGACAAAAATGTTGATACAAACTTAAGATTTTTCTCAAAAATGTTAAATTTTTTGACAGAAATCATCAATATTGGAGAAGTGGACTTATGTTTTATGGAGATATTTTTAAAGAAATTCTAGATTTGTTATCTAAGGAAATATTTCCATGATTTATTATTTATTCTTTTTGTCGTGTGTGATAAATAAAAAAATTCCATTTATAATGATTAACAATAAACAGAAAAAAAAAACAAAAATGATATTTGCTTATCAATTCATTTTTTGAATAATTGATAACACACCAAAAAAATGCATTTTATTATGATTAAAATCAATATAATTAAGTTCAAAATATTAAATTATATTATTTTATAAATAATTAATTAAAAAATAAATAAAAAATTTTTTTAAATTTTATATAATAAATAAAAATTAATTTATTTTATAAATAATTAATATAAAAATCTAGTTGTATTTTCATTTAATTAAGTAATATAAACTTTCCAGTTTCGCAAAATATGTCTTTACTCAATTTTAAATTTTAATAACTAAAGTTCTAAATGAGATAAAAATAATCAGTAAAATAAATTAGAAAGATAATTTATTTCAATTTTATCATGTTTAATTTTAGAATACTTGAGTTGCATGATGTTAACTGAGAAGCATTAACAGAAGACGAATCCATTCAGTTTAGTTAGATGAATTATCCGAATAAATAAATAATAGGTTAAATTAATTTTTTTTCTGTAAAAAAACTATAAAATATTACCTTTCTAATACGTTTTACAGAATGATTTTATCTCATTTATAACGCAAGTAATTAAAATTTAAAACCGCACAATGACTTTATAAACATCTTGCATTTAAATGAAGCCTTGATTAATTTTTACAATTAAATATGAAGCCCACATAAATATAATATGCTAATTAAAATTATTTTAAGAATAAATGAGATCATTCTCTTAATTAAACTAACATTGATTTTTCAAATCTATTCAGATATTTTTTTTCCTTTTTTTTTATTTTATGAAGTCACGTTGTCATTAAAGTTCTTGCAAGACCGTATTGATTAACAATTACTTTATAAAAATTAATATTGACCTCAACCTTAAACTTATGACAGTTAAAATTTTATTTAGAAATGAGTAATTTCAGATTGAAAATAATCAGTGGGATGCAGAAATTTTAACATTAAATAAATTCGTGAAAGTCCCGAAATTGTTTTAGCTTCTTCATCATTTACGTGATTAATAGGATACCGCATAAGTTTGAAGGAAAATATATGGAATCTTTAGGTCAGGATTAAGGGTCAAAGTTGTTTAAAAAGTTTTCTTGAAAAGTTGCCAGTTTTCAAGTTAGTTCATCTTATAATTTATGCAAATTATTAAATATATCCAGATGTATCGGTGAAAAAAATAAAATATTCACGAAGTCAATCGCGTAAAATTCTTCCAGTTCGATACGATTTGCTTCATTAAAATAGAATTCAGCATTGATAAAAAATAATTAGAGATCAATTTATACTGTTTTCGTGAGTAGAAACATTTATAAATTTAGTATAAATAGATTTATTTTTTTAAATAAAATTAAACAATTCATTGTTAGAATTTTTTACCTAGAATGTTAGCACTGTATTGATTTTGTTTTGTACGTAAATCTAATTATAATTCTTTTCATGATCAAATAAAACGATATTCTGAAGAGTTAACGATTAAAAAAATTCAAAAAATAAGCAAATACAGTCAAAATTTAGATAATACAGAAAAAAACATGTGATTAAAACGATATTCTGAAGAGTTAACGATTAAAAAAAATTCAAAAAATAAGCAAATACAGTCAAAATTTAGATAATACAGAAAAAAACATGATTATAACTGAAAAGTTCGCCTTACAAATCAATACTACTTTTCATTTTTCTCGCTTGAATTCAGTTCAAAAATATGTTACAATCCGAACATAAATCATAAAAGATACAAAAGAACAGAATTTTCTTTCTTTTTTTTTACGGTTTCTCTTTTATATTAAGTATTTAGGCTATCCATAATCCAGGTCATTCGTGTTTACCACTTCGCTGATCTGACAACATCTAGAATTATTAATTAACAGGATTTTTCTCAATCAATCAGAACTTTAATATAATTCAGTCGTAGACAAGAGAAATAATGTCTGAATATATTAAATATTAAAAATGATGCCATCGAAAAGCAAAATTAACACATTAGGAAAATAAGATTTGATGCGTGGGATGCGAAGAATTTTATTCTCTTTCTAACTTAGAGGAATGGATGATGAAAATTGCAAAGTTTGCAAAGATGAAAGACAAAAGATGAAATTTTTTGTTAATACAGTTTATTTTTATTATATAAAGTTTTTAAACATTTCTTTCTTGTCCTGTTAAACCAATCAATACATTTTTTTTGTTAATACAGATTTTATTTTTATTATATAAAGTTTTTAAACATTTCTTTCTTGTCCTGTTAAACCAATCAATATGATAAAGGCCCAGAAATTTTCTAATTTAAACAATCTTTGAAAGCGCTTAAATTATAATATTCAATTAGAACTGCAGATTACTTTGTTACAATTAATAACAATAAACAGATGAAAATTTCCTCAATTATTGAGGAAAATTGAGGAAATTTTCAATTCTTTTTATCATTTAAATATTTTTCTTTTTAATATATATCAAAATATGTAAAATCTCTAACATGCATTACTCTACATATCAGGTCATCCCAAAAGTAATGGCCTTTTTACTTTGATCACTTGTATACTTGATCAAGCATGTCTCAGCGGTCTAAACATTAATTTTTAAAGCTTTCAGAACATTAGAAGAGTGCTAATGATTCATATGGAAAATATATACTTGATTAAATTAGAAGTGATTTATCTTTTATATCCTTTAAAAACTTAGTGCAGAAAAACGACATTACCTTTGGGATGACCTGATATTTTTTTGTATAATATTATATTTATGAGATTTAACAAATCTTGAAATATGACATATATTTCTGGTTTATATATTTTTAATATATATTATATGGTATAAAATTTATGAAAAATCATATAAAATGGTTCATATTACTACATTAGGCTTAGTGTAATTAGTAGTATTGATATTCGTTCTAATTCGTGACTTTGTTAGTGGTATTAATCATTTATTGTTGTCTTTGTCCTCTCCTCTTTTTTTATCAAAAAACTTAAGATTCACATTCGATTTACTAGCTCATAATAGTTTTTTAAAATTATACCTAGCTACTTATTCACACCATTTAGAATTCAAGAAAAGTTAATCAGGAAGAAGTAAGTAAAGTAGTTTTGTCTATCATTATCTAAGCCTATGAGGTCTACTTTGGATGTCAGCTTTGAAGTAGACCAAGTAGGCTTAGATAATGACTGCTTATTCACACCATTTAGAATTCAAGAAAAGTTTATCAGGAAGAAGTAAGTAAAGTAGTTTTGTCTATCATTATCTAAACCTATGAGGTCTACTTTGGATGTCAGCTTTGAAGTAGACCAAGTAGGCTTAGATAATGACAAAATTACTTTATCTTACTTCTTCTTGATAAACTTTTCTTGGATTCTAAATGCTATGAATAAGCAGCTAAGTATATTTTTAAAGTATTATGAGCTAGTAAATCAAATTTGTGAATCTTAAGTTTTTTGATATAAAATTAAATTACAAAAAGCCTCTCTATAAGGGCTACATTTATTAATTCCACCATCAATCACTACTCTCTTGTTGGTGCTATAATCTCACAACTATTTTGAATTACTATGTTTAATGCTCTACTCAGCTTTCTTAGTATAGATTTATACTTTAGTACATTGAAAATTTGTTAACTGAAAATTAATAAATCTAGGGATACTTGTAATAGAATTTTATTTAATACCTATAAATTATTTACATAACTGCACTAACAAATAATTATTGTTATAGAAAAAATTAAAATAATTTTGCTATTATATTAATAAAACAGATTAAAAATTCCTTTTTTTATCATTATTTTATATAAAACTTTTTTAAATTAGGAATTTTGTTCCACTTCTGGGCCGATTTAGTGAACTCCCACGGATTTTAATTAAACATGGAGTGAAAGAAGGAAGTGTGGATGGAATTCTTTTTGATCTGGGTTGTTCTTCAATGCAATTTGATAATCCTCACAGAGGTTTTGCACTGAGTTCCAATGGTCCACTTGATATGAGGATGGATGGTGAAAGGTTTGTAAATAATTAATTCCAAATCTTTTTTGGTTAATTTTTTAAATTATAGTCTCTATAATTATTTTAGATTTCCAGATCAACCCACAGCTGCAGATGCAATTAATAATTTGGATTTTCCAAGTTTAGTTAAGATCTTTAAAGTATATGGAGATGAGAAACATGCTAAAAAAATAGCTCAAGTGATTATTGATGCACGCTTCATGATGAAAAAGATTCAGACAACTCAGGAATTAGCTGATATTGTTAATACTGTACTTCCGTAAGTTATTGTTATGCTAAATAATTATTATTTTTCTTAATAACTAAAATTATTTCTTTTACAGAGAACACAGGACTGATAGCTTAGGAAGGAAAGCTCATTCAGCCACCAAAGTGTTTCAAGCTCTTCGTATTTTTGTGAATAATGAACTTAATGAACTCAATTATGGAATGAAAGTAGCTTACCAGTATTTAAAACCAGGAGGAAGAGTGGTTGTATTATCATTTCATTCATTAGAAGATCGTATTGTTAAGCGGCATCTGATAGACATAGACATTAATGAACCTGTTTCTTCTACAATCAGCCAAAAATGTAAAAATGCAGCACTATGGTATTCAAAACAAAATATGAATGATTTAATGACAAAACATTGGTGTTGTATTAATAAGAAAGTAGTGATACCCACTGAAGAAGAAGTGGAATTTAATCCTAGAAGCAGATCAGCAAAATTAAGAGCAGCAATAAAAATTTAAACAATTTTTCTAACAAACTTTATTTATATTTTTGAAATACATCCTAAATGCACCAGGCAATATAATAATACATAAATATAATTATGTAAGATAACAACTGTACATTTTGGCATCAAATTACCTTCAGTGATAAGAAGGATGGGCTTATGTTGTAAAATGTCATATTCATTCATACTTTGCATCCAAAAATGCTATTTTGAATAACTGCTAAGAACTATTATTATTAGAAAATAATTGAACAGTGTTATAAAAAGGATTTTCTGTTAATGGTAAAATACTTTTAGGTTCTGATGTAAGTTTATGCAAACTATTACTTAAATTATTAGTTTCAAGATTTTCCAACTTGACTGGCTTAGATCTTCTGAAAAGTGGTTCTGAATTGGTATACATACGTACAACAAAATTCACCAAACTGTTTACTATGCCTTTAGAATAAAAAAAAAAAAAAAATCAGTTGTGATACTGATTATAAACCATGTTTATGAATTACTTAAATCTCTTACCTGAAGTAGCATAAATACCACCAACAATGCCACATAATCTTACTAGAAAATGCCAAAAAGGTGAATGATATTTTATCACTTTCACTTTAACTGATGACATATCATATTTAAAGTAGATACCAGGAATACCATGACTTCCAGAATCATGATTGATTGCTCTTTCCTATGTAAAATATAATTCCTGTTCTACAGTAAATTTAAGAAATGGGATTTGTAAAATTATTTTCTTGAAATATACTTACTTGTTCAGTAACAGAATACTGATATGTTTTAACATGATTATTTTCAGAATATACTTCTGTTGGAACTACTTTCAAATAATACTGATAGAGTTGAAAATCTGAAAAATAGCTTGTAAATGATATACATTAGAATGAGATAAAACCCATTATATATCACTTACTTGTTTGAGTTATTTTTTCATCTCCTTCTAAAGGATCAAAAATACCACCGATGGGATCTCCAAATGAAAACATTTCGATTCGATGAGAGAAATTATAATCTGTAATTAATATTCAAATATTTATTTATTAAAATTTTTGAAACCCAAATATCAGTAAAAATGTTACCTTTATCTGTGAGAAATGCTGATAAGTGTGCATGACCAATTGGATGTGGAATGTGCCTAAAATGTATTTTAGTAAAATATATATTAAAACATAAATCAGTTCTATTCAAATTTCAATATAACAGTCCATAAAAATATGTATTTACAGATATTAAATTAAATCAGAATATTCAAGGAAAATTTTTTGTTCTGTCACAGCTGTCAGAACATAAAATTTGATCAATAGATAAAAAATTGCAAATGCTCAAATTTGTGTCCTGGATGAATAAAAATAATCAAAAGCATTTGTTCAGAATTATTAAGGACTGTACATATATGATCAGATAGATTTCATTGCCAAGAATAGTTATATCAGTGTATTTTTTTGGCAAATTATTGCATCATCATCAATACAAAAAGCACTAAAAATTAATATTGTTTTAAAAAAATTTTATATTATAGATAAAATAATACCTATTTCATATTTTTCCATTAATAAAAATTTTAGTTAATTTTCTTTGACATTTGAAAATATAAAAAAGAGCGTAGAGTAATATGACACAAGTTAATACATATTCTGTTTATAGTCATTAGATGATAAAAAATGTCATTATAAAATAAAGTTACAATTATATGGAAAACTTAAATGATTAAAAAAAAAATGTATTATAAATCTGCATAGCTATTTCAGAAAATGGCAGAATTTCTATATGTAAAAACTGCTTAAAAATCTTATCATTTTGCTTTAGCACAGACTGAATGATTTTGAATGGCAGAATTTCTTATATTCAAACTTCTTATAAAATTATCATTATAGAGTGACAAATATGTACATTCAAACCAATAAGATATTTTTACTCTAATTTTAGAATAAAATTCACAAAAATTTTCCTATTATACTTTTTTATATTTTCAAATGTCAAAGAAAATTAAAAGAGCGTAGAGTAATATGACACAAGTTAATACATATTCTGTTTATAGTCATTAGATGAAATACTTAAAAATTATTTTCACTTTTAGCATAATAAAAAAAACATGATCAATTTATTGATTTTAACATATGATATTTTCTATTATTTGAAGAAAAATTAATTTCAGTATTCATTTTAACAGAAGAGAGATATCAATAATCAATGTTTCTTCTAAGCTATGCTTGTGTAAACATTGACAAGCTTTTAAGGGAATGCACAAGAAATTGATTGCTGCACATAGCTCAATTGAGTTAAAAATCTAAAGAAAAACTGTGAATTGAGAAAAAAAATGGTACGTATTATTTTATCTAAATAAATATATTATAAACAATCAAGCAAAATATTTTATTAGTTGATTTTATTTTATATCCAAAAATTCTTCATGCAGTTTGATCTGCTCTTTTCTCATCATAATTGATGTCCCCTTGTTAACTTCCCATTACCATCTTTTGATAACAACAAAAGCAAAATTAAATAAAATTTATAGAATTATTTTTACCAATTATAATAAAAATAATAGAATTTGAATTGGTATTAATAATTTTGATAATATTTCTGATAATACTATATACAATAAGATCCCGCTTATCACTGCTCCGTTTAATGCTGTTTCGATATAATGCAGTTTTTTCCGAATTCTATATTTTTATTGATTCATTTTGGCGGGGTTTTGCAAACTTTATTCTTACATAAATCTGAAATTGCAGGAATTTGTTGCATTGATAATCCTATGCCATCTCACAGTGCATTTGATCTCAGTGATATGCAGTACATAGGAAGTCTGCTGCAATCAGAGTTCATATTTATGATTGGTCATCAGTGTTATTTTACAGTAATAAAAATAACAATTATCTCATTTTAGTTTTAACCTGAATGCTGCCATTTTAAACTACAGTTCCTTGAAGTTAAAACGTTTTTCTTTCATCAATATTTTTTCATTGTTTATAGTTTACTGCAATCTGATTACTGCTTTTTGTTCTTAAAATTTTATTTTCTAATTTTAAGAATTTTTTCACGAATACAATTCAATATTAATAATAAAGAAATGTCTATAATTAATATAATACAATAGTAATAATACATGTTACAAATGTCTATAATTAATGTAATACAATAGTAATAATACATGTTACAAAATAGATATTAGCAATAAAAAATGTCAATAATTAATGTAATACAATAGTAATAATACATGTTACAAAATAAAATAAAAAAATGCTTTACATTTAATTTTTATTCACTATCCTGTTTCACCTATCCTCATTATTTACGTGTTACAATGACCTCGTTTAATGCTTTGTTTCCTTGGAACGTATTCCCACGTTAAACAGGGTGTTACTGTATGCACTTAAAAATATCATTGAAAATTAAAAAAAACTTTTTATACCATAATTCATGAAGTTTGGACAAAGTATCCAATTAATTTTTTAATTTTTCATATAATTAAAAAAAAACTATTTTAAAGTCATATATTTTTTTCTCAATAACTGGTATGAATGTGTTTAATTAAATGTGTATATAGTCAGTAATGCTGATCATTCAGTCAGTTGTATCTTGATGATTGAAGTTTGCTGGATTTTTTCATGTCTGTCTATATTACTGCACAATAATTTTTTACAGTGCACATCTAAAATTTTTTGTGCACACATATATCATAAAATTAAAGAGAATGTTGTTAGTAATAAATCATTTTTATGAAAACTTAAAAAATAAAAAGATAAATGTTTGAGTCCTATCCTTTATTAGTTAAGTTCTTAAATACTTGCTTCAATTACAAATTATTAGATTTAAAGATTTCATTTTTTATACTGAAATGAAAGATATTCATCAGTTAAATTACTATTATAAATATTATAGAAAAACGTTACACTGATAAGTTTAAATTTTACTTACTTTCCTGCAGTGATATGAAAATTACCAGCTACCTTATTTACAACTAATGTACCATATAAACGACATGCATCATAATCTCCAATAGCAGGTTTTTCCCTAAAAAACAATGTCATATTCATTAAAATGGCTGAGCATTATTTCACAATCTTTATAATTATTTGATTAAATAAAAAATGTTTTCCATTTAAAACAAATATATTTTTAATTTCAATTTTATCAGAATTTTTTGACAAATAAAATTTTACATTTATATAATTATATAGTGTGTTCAAATGAAATCCATTCAAAATGTTCCACGTGATGAATTGACATTTCAGTTTAGGAGTGCGAATGTTAAAATGAAATTTTATATATTGTGCATGCACAGTGCTCTTAAATTGTATACTTACGTTATTTTTTAAAATGCGTGACGTAATGTTGAAGATGGCTGGTATGATTGAAAAACTGTCCAAGCAGGATATGAAAGCTATAATTCAGTTTATAATGACTGAAGGATGTAAGCCAATAGTGCTAGTGGCTGACCCACATGTTGACTGAACACCACAAGGGAGCAGTGAATGAACCTCAATTTGTAATTCATCAAATGCTGCAAGAAATGTCAACTCATCACACAGCATGTTTCAAAGAGATTTCATTTGAACACCCGATATATATTGTTTTTCTGGGAATTTCAGATGAATTTATTTAAAATTAGGATACAGAAATTTACAAATCAATTATTAAAAATTGTAAAAAAAATGGAGGATAAGAAAAAGGAAAACATCAATATTTAGTAAATCTTCAATAATGACAAAATTCATTGATATCAAAGACTAAAGCAATCACACTGACATACACTCTCTTATTATTTATTGTATTTTTATTATTTGATAGTATGTGTTAATTTTTTAATTATTGTTAACTTTTACCATTTTTTATATTGCACTATTAATTTTGAAACATGTATTTCTATTATTAATATTTTCAGTACTGAAAGATGGATTAATTAGATTATTTCTTAATCAAAGCTCATTTAAAGCAATCTAATTTTTTAGTTCTTTACATGTTTTTTATTTATTTTGTAATTTATATTTTATTAATTTTGTTTATTATTAAGATTAATTTTGTGTTGTTTATATACTTTTTCAAATTACTAATTACAAACTATCATTTCATTTTTGAAATATTAATAAAATGAGAATAATTTTAATGAAAATATCTGATTCTTTACTTAGATTAAAATTTTGATAGGCTTAATGATTCAGCTGATACCATACATGTATAAGCTACTAGACATAAAACATATATGATTGTGCTGTGTTATACAGTGTCGAGCATCTATTTTATAATTAGATCAAAAACTTCCTATTCAAAATAATACAGTGATAAAAGTTAAAGTTTAATGAATATAATGAAGTATTTTAAAATTGAAAACACTCACTGATTGTATTTAAACAATTGTTAATTTGTACTGGTGACATATCATTTGCAGATGATATTCTGTTACTTTCAGTGCCATTTTGTTATCAAAATTAATCAGAATACTACAGTATGTTTTTTTTATAAATTGCTTTTTTAATATTTTCCAGCTTATATTATTTTCTTTCCTATTATGTTAAACTATAATCATGGAAAGGAAATTAAATATTTACAGTAAAATAATGGTTGAATTGATAAGAGATGGCATAGCAATTTATTCAGAATTTCAGCATAAAATCTATACATGAGAACCACTACAGGTAATTCTTGATTAATAACAGGGTTTGGTTTGAACCATATCATTATAAGTCAAATTTGGTTGGAAGTCAGAAAAGCTCAAAATTTATAGATTTTTTTACCATTAAATTTTATTAGAACACTATACATTATCTTAATAAACATAAAGAACAAAATGCAAAAAACAGATACTTTCCATATATCAGAATATGGAAAGTATCTTTTTTTTGCATTTTGTTGTCATTGGGTCTAGGATTCAAACTTATTGAATTGCATTGACCAATAATAGAATTTACTGATTATATCCATTGTCATAAGTACACATATTAACTTCTTTTGTTTTTTTGTTTTAGTCATTATATTAATATTATAAAATATAATGACTAATATATAAAATATTCAACAGAATATTTGAAATAAAAATATCTATCACCAAAAATATAACTATGGATATAAAATAAATATATAGATACAAATACAATAAAACATAAGATGGAACATACAAATTAAAAAATTTATCATTTTTAATATTAAAATTAAATCATATCAATATCCGAGTATTGTATAATAAATACTGTATTACTTCGAATTTAAGCTGCACTTTTTATTCAAATTTTTAAGACGTAAAATACACAGTATCAGGCTGGAAGATACATAAGCAGCAATGAAGCTGTATGGCGAATTCTTTCATTTCCCATACATGAACGAAGTCCAGCTGTTGTTCACTTAGCAGTACATCTAGAAAATGGACAACATGTTTATTTCACAGCTGCAAATGAGCAACAAATAGCCCTGAATCCACCTGCTACAACGTTAACTGCTTTCTTCACATTATGTCAAAATGACACATTTGCAAAAACACTGCTGTATTTGGAAGTGCCTACATATTAAACATGGAATGTGAGTAGAATATGGAATGTAGTCTCCTCGTTTGCTTCGTTAAAAAACGACGCAAACGAGGAGAGCGAGTCGACGGACAACCTGGCATATTCAAAGAAGCTACGATAGGCAGACTGTACACCATGCATCCCAATCAAGATGAATGCTTCTTTCTTCGCATGCTGTGGTAAATGTGACCGGTCCAACGTCTTTCCAGCAATTGAGAATTGTCAATGGCATTACACATGCCATTTTCCGCAGTGCATGCCAAGCTCTGAATTTATCGAAGAACGACTGACACTGGGATGTATGCATTAATGACATGTGCAACACGTCACATCTAAATCAAATTCATGCAATGTTTGCAATCATATTGACTGCCTGCTCTCCTTCATCTCCAACAGAGTTATGAGAGAAATATAAATCGCACATGGCTGAAGATATTTTCTGTCAAATACACAAGGAAAATTCAAATATGAACATGGATTTCACAGCAGAAATCTACAACGAAGTGTTGATAATGATTGAAGATTTGTGCTTAGACATCACGAACAAAGTTCTCAATCAATTGGGAATGCCATCACCGAATTGATCTGTTGCTGCTTCGTTCGATGTAGAATTGCATTGTGAACAAAATTACAACACGGGTGATCTTTTGTTGTATGTGCAATCAAATATTCCTAAGCTAATGCTTCAGCAAAAAAGCATTTATGATCAAATAATGCAAGCTGTCAATAACGGGGTTGGAGAAATCTTCTTCTTAGATGTGCCAGGAGGAACTGGTAAAAACGTTCCTAATTAGATTGATTCTGGCAGCAATTTGATCCCAAAATGACGTGGCCTTAGCTCTTGCGTCTTCCGGAATACCTGCGACATTGCTACCAGGTGGAAGAACTGCTCATTCCGCTTTAAAAATTGCCATTGAACATGCAATTCATTGAAACTCCCACGTGCAACATTTCCAAAGCATCCGGCATGGGAAAAGTATTGCAAAAATTCAAACTTATTGTTTGGGATGAATGCACAGTGGCGCACAAAAAATCACTCGAGGCTCTTGATCGATCATTGCAAGATTTGCATGGAAACATCAGACCATTTGGGAACGCATTAATATTGCTTGCAGGAGATTTCAGGCAAACAATACCTGTAATTCCTCGATTGAAATCAGTGGACGAAATAAATGCTTGACTGAAATACTCTACTTTGTGGCGACATATAAAGATGTTAAAATTAAACTACAAATATGCGTGTCCAGCTGAAAAACGATCGATCAGCTGAGATATTCTCACATCAATTGCTGGAAATTGGAAATGGAAAGGTGCCGGTTGATCTGACCTCAGGACAAATTTCATTGTCTCATAACTTCTGCAATTCAGTGACATCAAAAGAAGAATTGGTTGAAAAAGTATTTCCCAATATTCAAACCAATTATAAAAATCACAATTAGCTGAGTGAAGGAGATATTCTTGCGGCCAAGAACAAAGATGTCTAAACAATATTATTCAGTCTAACATTCAATGCGAGGCAGTCACATACAAGTCTGTCAACACTGTTGTGGAAGCAGATGAAGCGGCTAATTAACTGAGTGAAGGAGATATTCTTGCAGCCAAAAACAAAGATGTCTAAACAATATTATTCAGTCTAACATTCAAAGCGAGGCAGTCACATACAAGTCTGTCAACACTGTTGTGGAAGCAGATGAAGCGGCTAATTATCCAACAGAATTTTTGAATTCACTTGATCTGCCAGGGATGCCACCGCACATACTGCAATTGAAAATCAGCATGCCAATTATCATGTTGCAAAATATCAACCAGCCAAAACTTTGCAACGACACGCGGCTTGCAGTAAAAAAATTAATGAGAAACATTGTACAAGCAACAAACAAAGAATCTTGACAGGACCTTTCAAAGGTGAAGATGTCCTCATTCCTTGCATTTCTATGATTCCAATGGATATGCCATTTCAATTTAAGAGATTGCAATTCTCAATTTGATTGGTATTTGCAATCACTATCAACAAAGCACAGGGCCAATCTTTAGAATTGTGCAGTTTAAATCTAGATATGGATTGCTTCTCACATGGACAATTATATATACAGTATATCATATGTAGACACACAACATATAATTGTCCATGTCGGCATGTAGAGTCGGCAAACCAGACAATCTCTATATCTGCAAGACAATGGAACAACAAAAATATTGTATACCCACAAGCATTGTGAAATTAAGCATATTAGAAACGTGCACTTTCTCTTTTCTTTCTTTTCCATTTAACCAGACTGAGCCACAGTTTACAATTCCACACTTTGCTCATTTGCATAAGTTTGCGTAACAATATCAAATTTATTAGCTTACAGAGTAATCAATTCATGTCAACCTCTTAACAATTTAATTACTGTATTACTTCGAATTTAAGCTGCACTTTTTATTCAAATTTTTAAGACGTAACTGGGTACAGCTAGTGATTAATAAAATATAAATTAACTATTAAATCATTAAAAATTTTCCATTTTAATTTTGTTTTACATAAAAAATTATATTTAAAAATAATGATTTTTTTAATAAAAACTTATTTACCTAAAACATCACGAACTCTTGGATAAATGCCATCTACATGTTTCCAACGAACATCATGTTTTTTCTGAACAATCCCAGGTCGCATTTTTCCTGTATGATCATGTTGTTCATATTCACTACCATATCCAAACTGTAATTTCTCTGACATATTGTGTTGTTTATAATCAGTATTATAATCAAATCGATGAGATAAATGTTGGACATTTAAGAAACATAATCCTGCTGGAGAATCTGTTGATTCTTGAGAAGTCTCTAATTTATCTGATGTACTGTTGTGATCCTAAAATATTGAACAATTTTAAAATTATATTTTAAGTTTAAATAAATAAAAATCAAATTTAAATAAGTTAAAATAATTTGTTAATAACAAAAATTTTCTGAAATTTGAAATTTAATATATTCAGAGAGAATTTTTGCTACATCTTTTCTTTTGTTACAGCTAAATTTTAAAAGTAATTTTATAGAAAAATATTATCGTATTATAAAATTGCATCGTATCTGGTCATATTTTAATTATAAGAAAAATCTTGAACATGTTAAAACTGGAAAACTGCTTATACTCAGTAATTAAGTCAAGATAAACATAAACAGCACTAATCGTAGTTGAGTAAAATAAAATAAAACACATTTATTTAAAATATCACAAACGTTTTCGGCTATAACGCCATCATCAGGCAGTTCGTTCTAAAGAATAAATTTAAACACCAAAAAGGAAACAGGCAGCTGTGTTGCTATGGTAACAGCTATACGATGCTAAACGTAAACAACATGACGTTTTGTAAAAACAGTATTTTAAAATATATAAAATTGTAACAAAAATAAACTATTCTTTCGCCCTTTGGAACACCACACCTATACTAGACGATATACCTGTCTTTGAAGAGTTGATTAAGGACATAGAGCGCCCACTCCCCAACGATCGGGTTTTTGCTTTACACTCTATGCATGAGCATAGTATTTTAAGGCCCGACGGCCCAGAGGCCCGAGGACAATATTGACAGGCATTGGCCTAAAGTACGGTGAGAGACGCGCGTAAGGATGGGTAATGAGAGTAGGCAGATAAAACAGATATGATATTCAACAAGAACAACTTCCTTTATTTAGAGAGACCTGCAAACCACGATTAACAACTCATGATATTTGAGAGAGATACCTGTATTATGCTGAGTTCAACGCAAATGATGATTACAGGAATCTTGACTGTCGATCAACAAATCGGCTAGATAATGATGTAAAAGTCTTTAGTCTCTTTGTAGGAATTCGTCGAGAAACCTCCAAGGATTCATAGATGAAAGGGAATTGATGCACCGGTCGAAGAATTTAGTAGCTTCAATGGACTTCTGAACCTAACACGAATCTCGGCATAATCCCGGAATAATCTGAAGATTATCGGTCTAAGAAAAACGAGAGTTGAAACAGAGATCCCAGGAAATTTCGAAGTAATACGGTATATGAATTTTTTTTACCATTTTGGTAAAAAAAAAGAAATTCATATAATATAGATATTTTATTGCCAGTTTGATGATATGAATAATTGGTTGTTTTATGATTTTTCTTGTTTATTCTGAGTGTATCAAATTTATTCCTATATAACCACTGGCATTATATTAAGACAAAATTCTCTTCGACTCTTATTTAGAGGAATGAATCAAATCCGTCATTTGATATAAACTGATACCAGTAGCTATAATTTACTTACTTCATTTTTCAAAAACTTTTATCATTATATTAGTTATTTAACTTCATAAAATAATTATTACATATTATTCTAGATATGTACAATCTTTAATATAACATTTTCTGTCCATGTTTTAATTTAACTATTACTATGTTTTGCAGTGATGATATAAAATGTTAAATCTGGCCAATATATTGCGGCTTAAATTCGAGGGCAGCTTAATTTCGAAGTAATATGGTATATAGATATTCATATAATATAGATATTTTATTGCCAGTTTGATGATATGAATAATTGGTTGTTTTATGATTTTTCTTGTTTATTCTGAGTGTATCAAATTTATTCCTATATAACCACTGGCATTATATTAAGACAAAATTCTCTTCGACTCTTATTTAGAGGAATGAATCAAATCCGTCATTTGATATAAACTGATACCAGTAGCTATAATTTACTTACTTCATTTTTCAAAAACTTTTATCATTATATTAGTTATTTAACTTCATAAAATAATTATTACATATTATTCTAGATATGTACAATCTTTAATATAACATTTTCTGTCCATGTTTTAATTTAACTATTACTATGTTTTGCAGTGATGATATAAAATGTTAAATCTGGCCAATATAATCATTTAAATAAGTGAATTGTTTTGTATATATTTATTTTAGTAAAATAATTATCATAATAAAATTGATAATTAATGTGTTTTTAACAGATAGTATTGATACTTTCAGTTTTTTTTTTTTTGACTTTCAGAAAATTTATACTTATTTTTGTAAATTTATCAGAATGAAAGCTTTTGAAAGTTATGTAAATTTAAGAAGATATTTGATGAAAATTATATAACTATAAAATAGCAAATGAAGCAAGAATAATTATGTTTTCATAATAGATTTAAATTCGAAAATTATTTTGCACTTAGCTGCTTGAAAATACGAAATCAAACAGCAAAAAGAATTTAAATAAGTAATAACTATTATAAACTGTTCTAAGGGGGATAGTAGGCTGAACTCATAGATATAACCCAAGATTATATAAAGTATTGTATTATAGTATCATATTTATCATATATGAATTATTATTATTATTATTAAATAAAGCATTGTGAATAATTCATTATAACTATATATAATAATATGGATAATAAATATACAAAATGATAACTTTCTGAAACCCAAGAACCAATTGGAAAATTTTTTATTGGAATTAATGGGAAAAGAATTTTCGCTTAGCAGTTTTTATAATCCAGTTATCTTCATAAATCAAGGGATATCTGTAACTGACTGCCTCATCTGTTGTTAAAAAAAATTAAAATTAAAATTCTACTGGATGCAACTTTGCTTCCCAGGTTAATTATTGCTGATATGAAACTGCTAAAAAAAAAATTAAAATTCTACTGGATGCAACTTTGCTTCCCAGGTTAATTATTGCTGATATGAAAATTTGAGATAAATATTTAATAATGCATATAATACAAAATTTGAAGCATCATATTTAATTGCAAAAAAGTAGAGGGTTTTATGCTACTTTTCAGTAATGTTCTGATTACTAACTAGTGGAGCCATTCTAAACATACCATGTACTACCCACTACTGTACCATGCACTGGTGGTAGGATTAATAGTACTATAGTAAGTGGAGATCAATTGATCATGACCTAATCTTTCGTGAAAATGTTCCAAATTATGGGATCTGAAGTCGATCTGGATGGAAAGCTAAAACAACAACTTTATCTGAGAGAATTTGGAAATATCTGAAATCAGTAAAAATGCTACGCTCACTTTTCAGCATTCTTCCCCACAAGTCACATTAGCCAATTGATTTCTATAAAATTTTGAATAAAAATGTTGATTGCGTAAGATGCTATTTCTCAGAGAAATTCTTTTCCTAAAAATATCCATTAAAAAAGAATACGAATAATTAATTGTATTTCTGGGACGACTATATAATTTAAGCCAATTGTAATCTATAAATAGTGTTTATGCTATAATTAAACTGATGCTATTTAATGCTCTATCTAATAACCGGAATGGCACCAAATTTGGTAGGACTAATCAAGACTCGTAGTCCCAAAAGTCACCGATATGAGAGGCGTTTTTGTAGCCTGTGATCGATTCAACAGTTAAAAGCTTCTAATGAATATTATCGGTTACGTAGGTTTCAATAGCGCCACTGATTCGGGCTATAAGACAGGAAAGTTCAGAAAGACATTCTGGTGACTAACTCAGCCCAAAATGCGTCTTACGCTACCTCAGTGCGCGTTATTCACTAGTCCAATGTGGTAACAGCTCTTCGTGAGTAGAGTCCGTCAGAACCTGCGTAAGGAATCGTTAACAGTTAGGCCTAGCAGAGGACGAAATCAGTGTCAGAACACGTTGCAGCTGCGATCGTCAAGAGCACAAAGAACCCTTGCTGGTAGTGTAACGCGTCAACTGGATTTGAAATGATGTCACAGTATGCAAAGTCTTGGGAAAGTTCTTCACTTCTATCCATACAAGATCAGCCGCGTACAGCAACTCCAACAATGATTATGAACATTGGAGTTTGGTGGCTGCCACTATGAGTGTTGGTGACTTTCTGTGAGCTCCTCCAAACAATCTTCAAAACCGATTATGATCATTGCTTGACGTTTCTTGCCAGAATGAAGACGATGCTTGGCCAGAGAATTCTGTGGGGGCGATGATGCCCATTTTTATTTGGATGGGACTGTTAACATTCTGTGGATGCTCAGATTCAATATCCTACAATTATCAAATTTGAGATCGAATAACCCCATAGAATTAAAAGGAAATCCTATTGTATTCACCAAAATTCAGTTTGATGTGGCTTTACAGCAGAATTCATCGTTGGACCATTCTTTTTTGACGTTACTCCGATAGGATCAATAACTCGTTCCATTACGCATAGGCGTATCATGATATGCTTACCAGTTTTGTCATTCCGCAACTCCAGCAAAGACAAATGTTTAGATGAAATAATTTTTATGCAAGATGGATCGCCCCCCACATTTACCAGAACAGAACTGCGTTATCACTTCACTGACGAAAGGGTCATTAATTAGTTTTCCGATTGCATGGCCGCCTCGTTCCCCAGATCTAATGTCAAGTGACTTTTTAGATAATTTTTATGCAAAGTGGATCGCTCCCCACATTTATCAGAACAGAACTGCTGCGTTATCACTTCACTGACGAAAGAATCATTAGTTTTCCGATTGCATGGCCGCCTCGTTCCCCAGATCTAATGTCAAGTGACTTTTTGGCTGTGAGGTTACTTGAAATACAAGGTCTATATTGATGAGGTCTTGAACTTGGCTACCTTAAAGGACAATATGCTACAGGAATATGAACATTCCTTCCGACATGTTACGTTCGGCTGTAGAGAATGTGCAAAGGATGCAATTTATGGTCTACGAGAACAGTAGCCATATTGAACGTGGTCTCCGTCCTCGCGAAGGAAGGGAATGTGATGAATAAATCGTGATGTTTCAATTCAGTTTCATCTTTTTTTGTTCATTTGTCCGTCCTTTGTAACATTCTACATTGCCCACGCCACATTTCTCGCTATCGGCGACTTTTGGAACTTTCGAACGATTTTTTTCGCGGATTCCGTTCCATGTCTTGACTAGTTCTTCTACTAAATTTTGTGCCATTCCGTGTTAGATTGAGCTATAGATGGCACTGAGTAGTGTCAGTTCAATTATAAACCATCCTGTATACAAAATACAATGATTGGCTGTCCCGCATCATTTGACCTCTCGGAATCAAACTTTACATGGAGACTTCTCTCGACCCTGCCAGTAACAAACTATCCTAGGTTGCAATCGCCCAAGGAATGGAGTATTTTGGGGTGGGAATGAAAATGCGCTCATTTAAATCTTTCAGAATCATTTCCGAATTCGGGATGTCACCGTCACAATGACAATGTTGACGTCATCGTGATCAGCTAATTGATTCCAAATGCTGCAGTAAATGAATATATGGTAAATTTATATTTCTGCATAGTTCATCATAAACTTAATCGAATTCGTAAACTTCATGAGTAACAATAGATGATTTCACGTCTCGCGCTCCAGACATCTTGGGCACTATAATATTCTGGATAATAGATAAATTAAGTACAGCAATATATAAATTCGAGAGTGGCTAATGACTTCCCGTGATGTCGTGAGTAATATAGGCTATTCTCTGTTAAGATCACCCCAGAGGTGGGTATTTTCGGGTTGCAGCGAAATACGTATTTAAATACTTGAGTTGTCGAATTTGTGATGATAACCACATAGTCACATGTATGACGAGATAAAAGCGTGATTGATGCATGACGTTTCGGTGATGTTACCGATTACGTCACATTACCGTGATCATGACGTCATCGTGACATCGAAGCCAGTGAAATCGTTCAAATTGTATTACTTTTGGATAAACAAAAAGCAACTGTCCATATGAAACCATATTTTTTGCATGGATAGCTATATGTTGCATGCTTCAGAATTGGCATGTCAAAAAAATTATTCAGTTTTGTATCTGGAGACAACCAAGATATTGTTTATCAAATAATATTGGTGAACTTTTTTCTAATATTAAATCAGTAATCTCAATCTCGCGGCCGGTGACGCCTAGTTTTGCGGTCTGCGTCGCATTTATTATAATGGCAAGAGCATACATTCAGGAAAAATTCAAACATTTTTCATGAAATATTTGAAAATTGTTGTGTTTTAATAAACTTTAGTTGAAATTTAGTAAAGCATAATAGATTTCAATATAAAACTTTCACATCTAATTTATATAAAAAAAAAATTCCATCATTTACAAATGGCTTTATAATTTTGAACATGAATTGCGGCATATCCATGGTCGCGACAGAGCGCGGCTTATTGTCATCTGAAAACTGCTTCTAAAACAACAACGTCTGAACACTCATTCTAAATAATGGGACGAGAATACGCTTGGCGAAAAAACCTCTCATAAATGCTAAAACAACATCTGAACACTCATTCTAAATAATGGGACGAGAATACGCTTGGCGAAAAAACCTCTCATAAGGAACGCCGGCCGTGTTGAATGTATCAATTTCATTCCTTGTTATTCAATTGATCGTGTGTAAGATACAACCATCGATATATATCGATGATTATAACTGAATAACAAAGAATGGTGCGTTGACTTGGCAATCGAATCGACAATAAACGCGTCGTGTGTCTTAGACCTTAGAATGACTATTGTTTAGACCAGCGTTTCCCAAACTGTGTTCCGTAAAAAATTATGAAAATTAATGTGTGTCATATAATTTATTTAAAATACTGTGCCAAATTGAAACTGGTGTCGCTAGTTTATTTTACATAATTACAATTTGATAACAAATATTTGTTTTGCCTAATTTATTTATTAATATCTACCTATAATTTATTTATTAATTAATTTATCAGCAACGCATTGTGAAGAATATTTTCGTACCATCAGTTATATTTTTCTTCAGTGTATTTGCCAGATTGTACAGAAAAACTGTGCAGGCTTTATAACTGAATAACAAAGAATGGTGCGTTGACTTGGCAATCGAATCGACAATAAACGCGTCGTGTGTCTTAGACCTTAGAATGACTATTGTTTAGACCAGCGTTTCCCAAACTGTGTTCCGTAAAAAATTATGAAAATTAATGTGTGTCATATAATTTATTTAAAATACTGTGCCAAATTGAAACTGGTGTCGCTAGTTTATTTTACATAATTACAATTTGATGATAAATATTTGTTTTGCCTAATTTATTTATTAATATCTACCTATAATTTATTTATTAATAATTAATTTATCAGCAACGCATTGTGAAGAATATTTTCGCACCATCAGTTATATTTTTCTTCAGTGTATTTGCCAGATTGTACAGAAAAACTGTGCAGGCTATATAATTTGTCTCTCTCTATTTTCTACTATTTTCATCGCCACTTTGTACAGACGGACTGTGCAGGCAAAAATAACGGTCTCAGGGACAAAACACCATGAAGTTTTCTATTGATAGTAAAAATAGATTAAATAAAGTTATCGTAATGAAATTACAGTTTTTTTAATATCTCTTTTTTTCTTTCACATTATCTCTTGACAGGAATCTTTAAATCATTCGTTTACTTTCCTATCATCATCTATCTTCATTCTTCATTCTTCCCAGGCTAAACCAATGAGTAGTGCCTTCTATCTCAATTTCCAACAACAACAACAACATCTACCTATAGTATAAAATAACCAAAGTGCAAAAAACAAAAGTGCAAAGTCTGCAAAAAACGCGCGTTTTCGGCCTAAGGTCGAAAAGTCTGATGCTTCAAACTCCTAATCCGAGTTTCATTTATAATTCTTAATCTGAAATTATTGAGAAATTTTGGAGATCAGACAAATGCATAAATACACACACACAGATTTTATATTGTCTTTTATTATTATGGCTACAAAGGTCTTGAACATAAATACAGTACCATACTTCAATAATCAAAAACAGACAAAATATTGTATAGTATATTGAAAAAATAGCTATTTTAATACAGTACTTATATACCAGCGCTTATTCTTTAAAAAGAAAAAGATTAGGTGACTCCTTACTAGGGATGCAATAATTATGAAAAATATCGATTCTCGATATATTTCTACAAAGAATCTATACCCTCCGATACTTGCCTAGAAAATATCGATACTTTATAATATAGACATCAAAAATTTTAAATCAATAAAAACTACTGGTTAAAAATATTAATTCTTTATTTTCATCGAAAAATTAATAATAAACCAATAAAATAATTGATTCGTAAAATTATATTTATGAATATCAGAAATGAAGTCACATTACTTTTTTTGTAATTAATAAATAAATTTTTATTCAATTATTTTAATTAAAAATATATTAAATAAATTATAATACACTAAATAGATTTTAAGATTTATGTTTTTAATTTCCGAATGCTTTTTAAGTTACTGTATTTTATTAAATTTTATAAAATACAGATATAGTTGGAGACTTGATTCCCTTCGTCAGACTTCCACTACAAAAATAACTGCTATTCACAAATCTATTTATGCGTATTGCATTGCGTTCATGCATTAGAGTTGCCTAATTTAAATATCCAAAATTACAAAACTTTTTTATAAAATTGACATTAAATTTATCTATCATCTGAAATGTAAAATAGCGCTTAATTGTATGAAAGTACAGTGATAAATGAATTATTAAATGCTGGAATTATCTACGAAGCACAATTCAATATTAATACACTATGTCAAAATCTAATTTCATACATTGAGGTGAAAACTGAATACTGTTCGTCCAGCTTAGCCGCGACCATCGACGCAAGTACGCGTGCGCTAACTGAACGAGTCCAGTGACAAAATAGGGATGACAACTTCGCACATGGATGTTTTCAAACGCAAGATAACTGAAGTTGAATGGAAGTTTATTGTAATGTCGAATGCTAAATGATTAGTTTCGACGTTTGAAATAGTATATTTAACAGAAATTAATATAATATAAATCGAAACCATTCCTACCCGTCGTCATACCGACTGCGACTCTCCCTTTCGCGTTTGGACTCATCCACCTTAGCTAGGCGCGGCTTTCGTGGACGGACAATATATAAAATCATTTTGAATAATAAAGTTTAATTTAAATTACTTAATTTATTCTTTTAATATACCGTATTACTTAGATTTAAGCCGCACTTTTTATTCAAATTTTGAAGACAAAATTTGGGTGCGGCTTAAATTTGAAGTAATACGGTATTATTTATGAACGTCTTAACAAATAATAATGCTTATTAATGCAGTGGAATAAATTTTATATTGAACATAGAGTTTTAATTACTATTATTGTGTTCAACATAAAATTATAACTTTTAATGTTTTCGTCCTATATTACAAAACTTGAATTATTAATTTTTTTTTATATTTTTAACATAACATACAAATCAATTTTAGTCAATATATTTAAACAGGTTTCTTTCATTTTAGTTTGTATTAATAAGAATCAAATTATTTACTTAATAAATTTTTTATTAATTTTATTCGAAGATAATCTTGGGCTACATTCAGCAGACTCAACGGTTCTAAGTGAGCAGATGGGTTGTAGCGGTAGTGGTTGGTGTATTTGCTGAACCGCAAGTAGTAACAGAGGGTGCGATTATTGAAAGAAAATGGAGCCAGTTGTAAACACCATTAATTACGTATACTTTATATATAATCATTTGTTCCTTTGGATTAATAATATCCATGGGCGCAACCATCTTGAAATAACTCAACATGTTGGATAGTAGGTCGTGTTTTTGAAATCAACACATTCCACCAGTGATGTAAGCCATGTTTGTTAAACTGTTTGGTAAATTCACCAGTGATGTCACTGGTGTATTCAACACTAACTCACCACATCAACCATAGTATGGGTGAGTTCCAAACCTCAACAGTAAGTCATCAGTGATTAATTTCTTTTGACGTCAGAAATAACATCAGTTTGTTTCTGGAACGATTTGCTGAGTGCAGAGATAAGATGACGGCTAACATGGTGATGAAGAAGACAATAATGAATGTTATAACTTCATTGGCATCATTAGAAAGCACTAAAATTTATTTGCTAGTAAACAACAACGATGATAATGATTTATAACACAAACTAACTTTTAAAATCTTATCATCTAGTAGGAACTACTTTTTCCGCGACGTTGAATAAACGGTGTAAACCGGTGTCAACAGTCTCATCACCTTTCAAATGCTATTACAGTGATGGCCATTTGATGAGGTCAACACTAATTGGCTTGTTGAGCGTTGGAACGGTTTGCTGAGATTTTTTACTCATCACTGATTAGTCTATTGAGGTTTGGAACGCACCATATTTTTTTGGTTGACGCTGGTGGATATAGATTTTGACTTCATTTTTTAAGATGGCTGCTTCCATGCGAAAAATAAATCTAAAGATTGGAGAATCAGATTATGCTGTCAGTTGATAGTTATACAACAGATATTTTTTGCATTTGAAAATATAATTTCCTATGTCGGTATATATTTTTTTGGTTGACGCTGGTGGATATAGATTTTGACTTCATTTTTTAAGATGGCTGCTTCCATGCAAAAAATAAATCTAAAGATTGGAGGATCAGATTATGCTCTGAAAGTTGATAGTTATACAACAGATATTTTTTGCATTTGAAAATATAATTTCCTATGTCGGTATTAAAAATTGACTAGAAGCAGAAGATAAAATAAAATCCAAACAGTCAGCCATCTTGATGTGTATGTGTTGAATTTAAAAACAGTTGCTTTAGCATTCACCGATGGATTGCTATGACGTCATTTTAGATGTACATCAGTGGTGGAGAGTGTTGAATTTAAAAACGCTCCCGTAGCGTAAATGAAATCTGCTACCAAACGTGACGTCACTCACTCAACAGGTTAGATAGTAGCGCTATCTATAAGACGCGTTATCAAAAAATCTTTCAACTGTTCCAAACATGTTGACTTCCTTAATTTGAGTTTAAAAAAATTGTAAATCGTATATAAGCCGATCCTCAACCTTCAAGTATTAAAATATTATGGCTGTTTTTAAATGATCTGTTAAAGTTCCTGTTAACTAACTTCAGTTCAACATAGCTGCTGCTGTTACCGACAGGATAATTTGGTTTGCGTTTTACAATTACCTTTTTAACTGTCAGTTATCTGCTACTTATCGAATAGATTTGAAAATTACTGCTAGTTATCGACAATATTATATGATGATGATCAATTTTTTTCATTTTAAAACAAGTTTTGTATTATTATGTTTATTATAATCGATAAAATATAGAGATGAATCACATGTCAAGTCTCGGAAAAATAACGTTAATCTGTGTGAACGGAATGACGCCATAAATCTTCATAGTCTCGGAACTGGTACCTATTTGTGCTATGATCCTTTAGGGAATTTTGATCTATTGGTTGCACTCCTTTCAGCGATTCAAGTTTCATGCTGGTTTTGACAGAGGCGGATTTAACGGTGGGCGCCCGGGGCCCCGGACTTCTGAGGGCCCGCAAAACCCAAACTTTACACATTTTTCGAATGCAATTATTATTACGTACAAGTTTTCTATCAAGAGTAAAACCTGATAGTATGTTTGTTTTATATTCGCTTATTTCATTAACAACCAAAGCCCAAAACCAAAATGACAAACAATTACCGTATGCCGAAAACGAATATTACACTGGCAACCTGCGAAAAGTATGTCGTAACCTACTTCACCTTTTGCTATTCAAAATATAAATAGCACATATGTTTTATTTATTTAAAAATATGGTCAATATGTATTTTTATTCCCTTGATTCTCTCTTTTTTTAAGGGCCCAATATTTTCTTCTGCGCCCGAGGCCTTAACCAGTCTTAATCCGCCATTTGAAAAATTGTATCGTTATATCATCCACATTCACTATTTTCAAATGAATTTTTTTTTCTTTAAAAAATATGTACAGGGTACGTATTTAATTAATCATTAAACTGATTTCGTATACTATATATCATCATGTTGGACACAATTACGTTTGTTATACTGTATATAAAAATATCGAATATATTTACTGTTAAAGATGGTAAAAGTGTAGATGTGCTTTATGCAACAACATACGACATGATTGTCTTATTTAAATCTTTTATCGATTCTTCTGAGTGATTGAGATATATAATAACCACAACGAGATGATTACGATCAAGAATAAGTTATCGTTTGGCCTATCAAACATTTGTGATACACGACGATTTTTAGTGATACACAATGCTAGCAGATAGTCTCTACTTTTACCTTTAAGGTTTCTATTTTATAGTTAAATATTAAAAAATCAATTTGATTTAAATTAATAAAAATAAATTATTAAAGTTTCAGTTTTAGTGTTTTATTTGTTCTTTGAAAGACATGTTATTTAATTAGCAGTTAGGTCTCTAACTATACTTGAAGTAGCTGTTAATTTAGCTGTTGATTTTGACATCAGTAACTAGGGGTTAGTGTTTTCTGTTGATTATGAAACATAACTGGTGGATAAAGTTAATAGGAACTTTAACGGGACATTATTGTAAAACCGGGCCTATGACATTCATTAAAATAAATTGATAAATTCTTTAAAACTTTTCTAAATCCAGTTAACTATTGGAATGAATATAGTCATTTTAGACCAGCGCTTCTCAAACTTTTTTCATTCATGATCCCATTTTTCATTACGACATTTTTCGCGATCCCAGGTATTAAATATGAATACATAAATCATTTACACATTTAAGATGAACACAATCAACTAACTACACTGAAAATTCATGTTGTCATACGTTAAATATTGGGCGTTTGTGAAATTACATATAAACTTCCAATGTTTGCATTTAATTTTTGCAAACCCCATTTTGGGCCGCGAAGCGAAATGGGTCACGACCCAAGTGAAATCCAGCATTTCGCTTCGCGACCCCAAATAGGGTCGCGACCCATAGTTTGAGTAGCATTTCGCTTTGCGACCTGGGATCACGACCCATAGTTTGAGAAGTGGGGGTCGCAACCCATAGTTTGAGAAGCACTGATTTATAGCAATTCATTCTTCGCGATCCCATTTGGGGTCGCGACCCATAGTTTGAGAAGCGCTGATTTAGACAAAATTCCAGACTTAATAGCATTGAAATGTTCTGATGCAACACAATAGAAAGCTGGATAATTTCTTACAATACGATTTTTATGGCAGTGTTTGTTAGGCAGAAAATATTAAAAAAAGTTTCTATTATTTTTGAATTTTAACAATATAGTTAACAAAATTTAAACGATAATCAATCAATCAAAACACGCAAATTTTGCTGCAACTGTATAGAATGTCGAGCACTATCACCGGGAATGTAATTCTGATATTCAAAATCGATTGTAAAACGATTTCCCGTATTTTCTATATGATCAGAATTATTCGATAATGGACAAATTGTCGATTATAAATAACGGTTCATAAATCGCTACATTTTTCTATTTACTAATGATGATGATATCAAGTACGTAATACTAACTAAAAATATCGACCTACACATTTCCAATTTTAATTGTGAAGTGCTCAATAAATTACTATGCTACATTTTTCTATTTACTAATGATGATATCAAGTACGTACTACTCACTAAAAATATCGACCTACACATTTCCAATTTTAATTGTGAAGTGCTCAATAAATTACTTTTGAATGTATTTAAATATGAACATTCATCCACATCTGCGTATATTTTTTAATAGAATTGAGAAGAAAATATTTTTTAGGAATATATATGACTGATGCCACTTCTACCATAAGATTCGCTATTGTGCAAAAAGAACAAATCATCATCGGTTTATGTATTTTCAATAGGATTGGTACATTTAAATATCTATAAAAATATTAAACTATGTACAGTCATGCATATCCATATATTAATAAAAAATTGAAGGGCAATATATTTTTTCGGGGAATGGTATTGAACTCAGTTCTATAGCCCAAAGAGAGATCTAGAAAAGAGTAAAGATTCCTTGTTTACAACGTAAACATTATTGGAACTGTTATTATATGATACTTATAAAACATATAAATGTGACAATAAAAACATTTGACTTTAAACTCGCGCATTAAAATTAAAAAATTCTTCATAATAAAATTTTAACATTTTTCGGAACATATCCATGGCTATAACATTTATTTGAAGAAGTATAAACTGAAATGCAAAATTCAATTGTAGGATCAGAATGATTTACACATGCATAGCTATTCTTTTTGATTTTTTGAACAGCAGTTATAAGCCACTATAAGCCATATATTTCCATTAAAAACATTAAACAAAAATCAATACCAGTTTTATTATATAGTTTAAAAAATTGTTCATCAAATACTAAATTTCTCTCGATAATATCGAGAGAAAAATATCGATATTCAGAAAATATCTAAATAAATGTATTGAGTACAAAAATATCGAAGTATTAGATTAAAGTATCGATACTTGTAAAGAATCGATGTATTCGTTGCATCCCTTAATCCTTACTACTAGAATGCGTTTAACAGACTGACTAGCACCATAATAGGTCGCGAAGAATCACAAAAAATCCAATATGGTATATCCATATAGAAAAAGCATTATAATTCACTTTCGAGGCAAATATTGCGTATTCACAGAAAGCAAAGGAGTCAGTAGATTGTTTTCAAAAGTCAACTGCTGTTTCTGGAGATATTTCTTCCTCTGTCTTAGAAGAGCGCCTATATCGTATATATCATCATCTCCCGACATCCACCATTTATTGGGCGAAAACTCTTTTCTCTTTTTAAAATATCGCCATAAATTCCAAGGCAACACTATGCAGATAAGACAACCTGTTAGTATTAATAAGAAGCAGCAAACAGCGATCAAAACCAATACATTTTTTTGTAAAAAGTCCTGATTGCATTTATTTACTGAAGATGGAGATGATTTGAAAACTTTATCTGTAGGTAGACTTTCTGTTCTGTTAAAATCCGTAAATCGTTCATCTCTTTCGGATATCTTTTTGAAATTCTTAATAGATTTTATCAGTCGTTTGATTTTTGTCTCCTCGATCGAACGTCTTTCTCTCCTTTCTCGTTTAGTTGCGTCGTTTGAAAAAAATGTGGCAATTCTGTTGATACTTAGAATCACACTATTATCATCGGATGTTGTATTTTCTAAAAATTTAAAGATATAAAATTATTTAATGTAAATAGTTAAGATATCATTAATTAAAATGATCTACATTGTTAGCACGTAAACAAAAAACATATTTCTCTAGTTTTGAGAACGAAAACAAATTTTAAAATTTCATATAGTGGATCAGACATTTTTATATACAGTATAAACAAAAATACTATATCTCAAATATCCGTTTTGAATGCAGTGTGAAATTTGTGCGACGCATACAGGCGCCATGATGATAAAGATGCTTGAAGATTTCAGGCGAGGAGGAAATACAGTAGGGCCTCAACATTCGCGGGGGTTACGTTCTGGAAAATTGGCGCGAAAGTTGAAGTTAAGATCCTATGGAAAAACCGGAGTTGGGGGCTGGAGTGTATCTGCTTAATGTAGAACAATAAATAATATGTTTAGTACTGTATAATTACTTTTAATATTTATTTAAAACTATTATTACAATGAAGAAAAAGTTAAAGTACAGTACATACTGGTTGTATGTTACATACTGTTTTAAGATTTATGTTTTTAATTTGCGAATGCTTTTTAAGTTACTGTATTTTATTAAATTTTATAAAATACAGATATAGTTGGAGACTTGATTCCCTTCGTCAGACTTCCACTACAAAAATAACTGCTATTCACAAATCTATTTATGCGTATTGCATTGCGTTCATGCATTAGAGTTGCCTAATTTAAATATCCAAAATTACAAAACTTTTTTATAAAATTGACATTAAATTTATCTATCATCTGAAATGTAAAATAGCGCTTAATTGTATGAAAGTACAGTGATAAATGAATTATTAAATGCTGGAATTATCTACGAAGCACAATTCAATATTAATACACTATGTCAAAATCTAATTTCATACATTGAGGTGAAAACTGAATACTGTCCGTCCAGCTTAGCCGCGACCATCGACGCAAGTACGCGTGCGCTAACTGAAATCCAACTTAGCCGCGACCATCGACGCAAGTACGCGTGCGCTAACTGAACGAGTCCAGTGACAAAATAGGGATGATAACTTCGCACATGGATGTTTTCAAACGCAAGATAACTGCAAGTATGCATGCGCTAACTGAACAAGTCCAATGACAAAATAGGAATGACAGCTTCACACATGGATGTTTTCAAATGCAAGATAACTGAAGTTACTTTGCACATGGATGTTTTCAAACGCAAGATAACTGAAGTTGAATGGACTTATTGTAATGTTGAATGCTAAATGATTAGTTTTGACGTTGGAAATAATATATTTAATGCACATAGATGTTTTCAAACGCAAGATAACTGAAGTTGAATGGAAGTTCACACATGGATGTTTTCAAACGCAAGATAACTGAAGTTGAATGGAAGTTGCATATGGATGCTTTCAAATGCAAGATAACTGAAGTTGAATGGAAGTTTATTTTGTCAAGGTTGAATGATAAAATGATTAGCAAGTATGCATGCGCTAACTGAACAAGTCCAATGACAAAATAGGAATGACAGCTTCACACATGGATGTTTTCAAATGCAAGATAACTGAAGTTACTTTGCACATGGATGTTTTCAAACGCAAGATAACTGAAGTTGAATGGACTTATTGTAATGTTGAATGCTAAATGATTAGTTTTGACGTTGGAAATAATATATTTAATGCACATAGATGTTTTCAAACGCAAGATAACTGAAGTTGAATGGAAGTTCACACATGGATGTTTTCAAACGCAAGATAACTGAAGTTGAATGGAAGTTGCATATGGATGCTTTCAAATGCAAGATAACTGAAGTTGAATGGAAGTTTATTTTGTCAAGGTTGAATGATAAAATGATTAGATATGACGTTGGAAATAGTATATTTAACAGAACTTAATATATTAATTCAATAAACGTTTGAAATAGTATATTTAACAGAAATTAATATAATATAAACCAAAACCATTCCTACCCGCCATCATACCGACTGCGACTCTCCCTTTCGCGTTTGGACTCATCCACCTTAGCTAGGCGCGGCTATTAATATAATATAAATCGAAACCATTCCTACCCGTCGTCATACCGACTGCGACTCTCCCTTTCGCGTTTGGACTCATCCACCTTAGCTAGGCGCGGTTTCGTGACGGACAATATATAAAATCATTTTGAATAATAAAGTTTAATTTAAATTACTTAATTTATTCTTTTAATATACCGTATTACTTAGATTTAAGCCGCACTTTTTATTCAAATTTTGAAGACAAAATTTGGGTGCGGCTTAAATTTGAAGTAATACGGTATTATTTATGAACGTCTTAACAAATAATAATGCTTATTAATGCAGTGGAATAAATTTTATATTGAACATAGAGTTTTAATTACTATTATTGTGTTCAACATAAAATTATAACTTTTAATGTTTTCGTCCTATATTACAAAACTTGAATTATTAATTTTTTTTTATATTTTTAACATAACATACAAATCAATTTTAGTCAATATATTTAAACAGGTTTCTTTCATTTTAGTTTGTATTAATAAGAATCAAATTATTTACTTAATAAATTTTTTATTAATTCGAAGATAATCTTGGGCTACATTCAGCAGACTCAACGTGTCTAAGTGAGCAGATGGGTTGTAGCGGTAGTGGTTGGTGTATTTGCTGAACCGCAAGTAGTTATTCGAAGATAATCTTGGGCTACATTCAGCAGACTCAACGGTTCTAAGTGAGCAGATGGGTTGTAGCGGTAGTGGTTGGTGTATTTGCTGAACCGCAAGTAGTAACAGGAGGGTGCGATTATTGAAAGAAAATGGAGCCAGTTGTAAACACCATTAATTACGTATACTTTATATATAATCATTTGTTCCTTTGGATTAATAATATCCATGGGCGCAACCATCTTGAAATAACTCAACATGTTGGATAGTAGGTCGTGTTTTTGAATACAACACATTCCACCAGTGATGTAAGCCATGTTTGTTAAACTGTTTGGTAAATTCACCAGTGATGTCACTGGTGTATTCAACACTAACTCACCACATCAACCATAGTAATCAACACATTCCACCAGTGATGTAAGCCGTGTTTGTTAAACTGTTTGGTACATTCACCAGTGATGTCACTGGTGTATTCAACACTAACTCACCACATCAACCATAGTATGTGAATTGTGCATTATTATCTTTATAACAACCAGAAATGATATAACTACCCTAATTTCAACAGAATAGAAGATTTTATAAATTGATCATCATCATATAAAATACTCTTTTCTGATAAAAAAAAAAAAAAAAAATTCAAATTTATCTATAAAAATTAGTTCAATAATCTAATAGCGAATAAATATTGATAATTATTTTCTTATTATAATATAATGGACTCCCGTAAAATACGGGGGATACGAACACAGCAACTGTTATCTTTTAACAGTTTAATGTTTTATTATTTATAAAATATGTCTAACAATTGTTTTTATATTTTTAAAAAACAAAAAAAGAAACAAATTCAATCAATTTTCAAGATGCTGACATTCTTTCTGTAGCATGGAAATGTTCTATACTCTATGCAATGTTATATTTGTACAATGATTATGCAACAAATTCAAACATATATATGACACATTTATAAATCATATTTGTTATATTAATTTATTTATAGTTCTGTTGTGCTTGGAAATGAATAAAACCAAATACTCTTATATTTTAATATACCAATCATACAATTCTTAAAAACTGACTATAATATCTATTATTAAATTTGCATGTCCAAAATGAAAAATTTATATTTTAGATTTTCAATCAATTGAAAACTCAAAATATCAAATTAAGGCTTTGAAACTCCTAATATGAATAATGAAGAAAAAAATTCTGTCAATTACTTCTAAAATGCCAACTGAAAATAGAGTCTTAAGGTTACTAGGTTTTTATTTATAATTCAGAGACAATCTTTGGATATCATGTGGATGATGCATATTAATACTAATCCTTTCTTTTCTCTAGCTTGACTCTAGTCAATGGAAAATATTTTCCAGTTTATATTAAATTTATTCAAAAACTTCATTTCAGTTATATAGTTCATAAATAAAGTTAATACATTTATTACAGACAGACTATACACAAACATATATACAATTTATTAAATTAATTTCAATTTTATTTGTAATTTTTATGTATTACAAAGTTTTACTACAAAATAAATGAGAATCATTTCTTTTACAGAAACTAAAATAAAATGAAATGAGAATCACTGCTTACCAATGGCTTACAACTTGTGCATTCCAATAATATTCATACCAAGCTGTAACTTGTTTTTTCCTTTATAGATCAGTTTTTTCATTGTAACTGTGTTAATTTTTCTGCCAAAGGATTAAAACACTGATTAATTTAAAGAGGCACAATTCAATCAAAACTCATCTGAGATTTGATTGAATTGTGCCTCTTTAAATTAATCAGTGTTTTAACCCTTTGGCAGAAAAATGAATAATAATAATTTGGAGTAGACCTAGCCAACTTCTTTGATGCAATGGATCAAATATACTGAAAAGCCTCTGACTGGTAGACAGGACTACAGTTGAGCAGGGAAGTTGTAGGAGAAATTTGAATTGAGAAGAATTGCCTGCAGAATTAAAATTTTCAGTGGCAATTTCAGGTATCTGCAGTGGTACCAATGAAAGACATTTAAAAAATTATAATAGAACTAAGTAAGAAGCTGTGCAAAACCTAGTTCTGAAAAATGCAATAACTGATGAATTTTGTATTTTAAAGATAATCTGCACTCCCTAAAAACAGAGTTCATCAGATATCACATCATAGATACCCTAAAACAGTAAGTTCACCAGCTACCATGTTAAAAAATTTCATGATTTGTGGGGTCATATGTGATACCTTTAGCATCAAAGAAATATAAAGAATCTCTCTCCATATGTGTTTACAAACTAAATAATGTTGCAATTGAAAACTGATCATAAAAACAGAAAATTAATATCAAATGCTATTAGGAAATCAAAAATGCTTATTTCAGGAAGGCCTATACATAGTACACATGAATAAAAATTCATGTGTACCATGTATGGGCCTTCCTGAAATAAACATTCACAAACTGAAATAATTAATTCCAACTGATCTTTCACTTTTTACATAATCACCTTCCAATCTCCGTGCACTTGTGATTATTATTTTACTTCATTATTCTGTCCTTAAATTGTAATTTTAATGTTTATAAAAATTTTGTTTTTACCTGTTTTCATTAGTTTTGTCTTCATTACTTTTTAAATTTCAATAATCAATATTAGATTTGGCTCATGGGATGCCACTTGACAGGCTTAATTTTGAGGCAAAGAATTATTAAATTTTGAATAGGAGATTAATTCTGGCTCTTTCAATATGATCTGCAAACCACATGACAAATCATGCAATGGCAAATCCCTGAAAAGTAACAAAAGTGAAACAATACTATTGACTTACACAAGAGATATATTGGTGACAGTCACTTTTAGAGCCCCTCACAGGCTGACTAAGAGGGCTAGCATGTGATCAATCAGAATGTTGAAGGATGAAGTTCAATGGGTAATGGACAAACATTGCATTTCATATACAGTCGATTTTGCTTAATTGGGACACGTTAAGCCATTTTGTCCCAGTTAAACGAAGTAGTAATAAATTCTAAAATAAAATATGTAATTGACAAAATCTTTCTATATTCAACAACAATAAATTGGAATCTTATTTGTTTCTATAGATCTTTTTTGAGTTCAATAAAAACCAACTGTTTTTAATTTTTATGATTTAATGAAGAATTGTTTGTTTTCTAATTTACTCATTATTAAAAAAAATTTGTATTTTTTAAGAATAGTATCTGTACATCAACAGAATGATGATGGATGTAAAAAAAATCCTCAAATACATATCTAGATTCTGAAATACAAATGTCTTATGTTCTTGTTCTATTAAGAATTGTTTCATCTTATTCCTGATTGAAACTTGAGAGTTTTAATATTCACTTTTTAGTAACAACTTATTTACTAACAAATTTCTAATTGGTACAATTATCATAATATATATCTCTTATTAAGAAGTTTTGAGTTCAGTATAAGGATAAATTTCAAACTAAGAATTAAATGCATTGTTTGTTCTTCAAGAACATATGTATATCTGTTATGTACAGTCTGACAGAAAGGTTTTGACATCAGCGGAAAAGGTTTGGCTTTCGTACAATACGTAAAAACTGATTGAGTCATTACTTCAGTTGTTGATCGTTGTAGGCTACAATTTGGGTTAAACCATTCCATCGGTTGATTAGCAACGGGGAGTGGAAGGAATATTGCATATTTAAGCGTTTACATGCAAAAAAAAAAAAACGATTTCGTTTACTATACTTTGCTCTTAACTTTTATTAATACATTAAATAACGTAAAAAATATTAATGAAATAAATTAGGATCGTAACTTTACTGGCAATAACTGAATTATTAAGTAATAAGATGCGTTGCATACCGAAGTGTCGTTTAATACCGTATTTAAAGGCATGAACTAGATTGTTGAAGTTGAGTGCGAATTATTTCAAAATGCCAACTACTACGTCTAAGAGTTCTAGGTTGCTAATCATTCATCATAGGAACAACGGGATGCCTGTGAAAGACATAGCGAATATATTACAAATAAGTAGGCAAACAGTTTACAACATTCTAAAGCAGCACGAAGAGAGGGGGGAGCGTATCACCTAAAAAATCACCAGGTCATCCACGATTGATCTTCTTAATAATATCGACGATAAATGCATGTAATGATAAGTGCTGAAGGCAGCAAAGTTATCAAAGCTAATAGGGTGCATCCCGCATGCATCCTTCATAATCTGGAATCTGTAAACATGTTAAAAGCACCTCTCTAAGCTATTCTATAACCATTACCTAGCGTATAATAATGTTTTACAGCAATATATTTCAATATTAAGAATTCGAAGAATAGCAAATTATAAAAAAAATTGTTTTTCAACTTCACCAAAGTTCTAGGCTTTGCCCATTAAATAATATGTTATGTATTATACAGTTTCATATTTTTATTATATGCAAATCTGAAAATACTTAAAATAAACGAACTTTTGAGTGTTTAATGTGTATTTTTTATCTTACAATTAAAAACAAATTTTATATGAAAAAATCATATCGAAATAAGATTTTTAAACTTAGAAATTTTCACTTCTATATTCACAGAACAAAAAACAAAACATTATACAATTATCTAAACTATAATGATAATTTCAATACTGAGTTTTTATAACTTGTAAAGAGCATAATAAAAAATAAAATGGTCTTCTGTGTTTAATAAAATGGAAAGTGAAAGAAGAATACAGATTGCATTACTCATGTCAAGTACGTCATAGAAATTCTCCCCTCTGAAATATTCCTGACCCCTATTTTTACCACAGTAAGAACAGTCTACTTCATTACAAGCTGCTGTGCGGAGATTTTCCAGACTTTACAATCGAAACTACTTCCTCTAATACAGCCCCTACAGTAGATGTCAAAACCTTTCTGTCATAGACTGTACATATGAATAAATATTTATAAATTTATGTATAATCAATTCTGCTTAATTGGGCCACTGATTAATTGGGGCAGCTGCTTAATTGGACCAAATTTCAAAGAATGGAAACCAAACTAATACATAGTTTAAACGCTTAACTGGGACAGTAGCAGAAAAAAAAATTTAATCATTTTTGACATATTTTAGGGATTTTTCAAAAGTATGTCAACACATTATATACACTAATATTTGAAAACACTAGCGTGATGCAAATCGGTTATTTGTCGTCATGCATCTGGCAAGTATGCTTTTGCTTCAGTCTACTGTTCCTATATATTGTACTGTACCTAGTGATATTCATTTACAGTGCTTATTTTATTTAAAATTTTTTAATCTTTGCCAAGATGACAAGAAATGAAATTGTAAAATTTATCATATATGTATTATTTTTCTTCACTATTTATAATACAGATATTTACTATATTTTAGTTTAATAAAGCATTAAAATAGGTACCTAATTATTATTTTTTACCTACTTATTTATTTACCTACGTATTACATATTTTATTTTAGAATTTATTATTAGTTCGTTTAATTAGGACAGCCGCTTAATTGGGCCAAAATGGATTAGTTCCAAGGTGTCCCAATTAAACAGAATCGACTGTATATATTAAAATTATGATAGTTAATTGTAAAATTATATAATAAAAAATAATTATTATTATTTTGAGAATAAAAATAGTTAAAAATTCAATAATTCACCTTGTGAGCCTGTTTTGAAAATGAGATAATTCACAAAGCCCTGAATTTTGCCATGCTGGTTGAGAACTGATATTTAATTTCCATCCCCTAATAAAATATAATCAATGATATAATTTAATAAAAATTATAATACAATTTAAAATTTATTTCCAATGCATATATAAAAACTAATTTTACAAACTACAAAATTATACATTTAAGATAATCAACTGAAAAAATTCCCAACCAAATAAAATTTTCAGTCTAATAAATAAAAATAAAAAAACCTAACTATATAGTATTATGTATACAGAAAATTATTTTCAGAGTACAGGAATCTCTTGATTAGTGTGGGTTTGAATAATGCAGTTTTGATCAGTGTGCAAAAAAAATTTGAGACTATCCCTTGATATATGCAGTATCAAATTTGATTAGTGCGCTTCAACAAGTGTAATTTTTTTTGCAAACTCTCTGAAGTATTGGCAACTGAATCTTGGGGATTGTAATCTACATGATTAGAGAACTGCAATAAATTTATTTATTTATTTTTAATTCTGTTAATATCACGGCTTTCGTCATCTAATTGTTATATTTTAAATTTGTTTCTAATTTTACTTATTAATAAATTTAGCATGAATGACAACCATCTAATAATAGCCATTACAATATTATAGGGTCAACCTTGCCTTCAGTTCCTCTCCAGTATTCGATGTCTACAGACGTGCAATTATTTTTTTACAAAATTTATGCAATTTTGTAAAAAAATAATTTTTTGCAAAATTGCATATTGTTAAAATTTATTTTTTGTGAAAAATAAATTTTAATTCTTACTATACATTTTTAAATACCTATACATATTGCAATATAGATAAGTTTTGAGAGAGGAAAAATATACATGTTTATAATTTTGATATTTTCCAGGATTCATTATAATTATTCCCACTGGTTTTTTAGTTTGATTAATGCGGTTTTGATACATGCGGTGTATTGCGAGGATTTATTAACCACACTAATCAAGGGATTCCTGTAATTACATAAAATAATTATTTTATAACTTTAAACATTTGCATTCCATGAAAATTTACTTTATGATTCAATAAAATTTCTATATAATAAATTTAATAAATACAAAATTTATATTTATTTATATAAATAATGAATGCAATATAGATAAGTTTTGAGAGAGGAAAAATATACATGTTTATAATTTTGATATTTTCCAGGATTCATTATAAGATTTTAAAATTTATCAAACAAAATCAAAATTACGTATTACATCATACTCTGTTTTTGGAGAAAACTATTGTAAAGGATGTTAAAAAAATAAAACTAAAATAACAAAAATAGTTTTGAAAATTTTCAAAATTTAAGCAATACATAGATGATAAACGATATATCTCGAAAAACTAACGTTAAAGCATACAAATCCAATACAGAATATACTTTGTTTGGAAAACTAATGGCGGCCTAAGTCACGTGACTAAGTGTCCAATAAAAATTTATTACCTCTATGGCCACTCTCTCCTTGTAGGCTCTCTAAAGTACAGTAAAGTACTAGATAGGGTACTATACTATAAAGTACTATACTCCCTATCTAGTACTTTAAAGTACAGTAATATCGGGTAGGCCATGTGTTGGAATCTTTATAATAATAATATTTATAATTTGCATGTTATTTTGACAGCCTGCTGTTGTTTTCTTTTTTAAAAATTAATTAAAAAATGTAATTTTTCATAATATGCATTTGATGGAATTTTTTTTTATACGCCGAACAAAAAAAATATCCCACAAAAATGACCGCATAAAAACAGGTTTGAGTGTACTTATTTTTTGAAATTCACCATATCATCATCAAATATCCCATTAAGAAAAATAAATTTGTTTCAGTTTTGTATTAAAACTATATAGAAATTCACCATATCATCAAATATCCCATTAAGAAAAATAAATTTGTTTCAGTTTTGTATTAAAACTATATAAAAAAATAATGAATTTAATGATGTTATTATTTAAATACCTATCTGCATTTCCTATTTTCGTTTTCTAAAATATTTCTTATTTCAGTGATTAAAACTTCTGCTCAATGATTTAAAAATTCTGAACGAAAAGAAGTTAAAGATTATGTTACGACATTTTTATTTATCATGGTGGATATCATATATTGTAGATTATTTACTAACTTGTTTATTTAATAACTATCGTTAGAATTAGTATATTTTATATGCGGCACGAAACAATTTTTTTTCCTTCAAATGCGACCTAAGGAAGTCAAAAGGTTGGACATCCCTGCTCTAACTTCTCCAAATTTTAACTTTCTAGGTCATAGGGAAATACTCATTCGTACATACATGATACGTGTTATAAATCGCATATTTCGTTAATTTATATACTGTATTGCTAAATTAAGGAAAGATTTAAAAGTAGTGTAGAAAATTACAACATTTTTGTTTTAACGGCCCCATTTTAGTCCATTAAACTGAGATTCTATTGTACATATATCTTATTATATACACATTGATATCTAAAATTGAATATTGAATAGGGCAATTCAAATTTTAAAATATAGTAAAATTATATTATACAGTGGACTCGCGTTTTTACGAACTGCAAGTTTTTACAAAGTATTGAGTTGGTCCCGAACGAGATTCTATTGTACATATATCTTATTATATACACATTGGTATCTAAAATTGAATATTGAATAGGGCAATTCAAATTTTAATATATAGTAAAATTATATTAAACAGTGGACTCGCGTTTTTACGAACTGCAAGTTTTTACAAAGTATTGAGTTGGTCCCGAAAAGTATCCCATAGAACTAATGTCGCTTAATGCCATTCCCATTTACGAACTTTTTGAGGAATCCGTACGAGTTCGTAAAATCGAGAATCCACTGTAGTACAGTACAGTGGTACCTTGGTTAACGACGGGTTTTTGAAAGAAAAATATCCTGGTTAACGACGGGTTTTTGAAAGAAAAAATATCTTGGTTAACGACTCCTGATTATGTGAACTTCCGACAAAATATTTCTGAAAGAAAAATATCTTGGTTAACGACTCCTTATGATGTGAACTTCCTCATCGCATCACGTGATTAATTAGCTCAGTCAATCGTTTTTTTTAACAATCAATTCAACAGTAAAACAGCAGCTCATCGCATCACGTGATTAATTAGCTCAGTCAATCGTTTTTTTTAACAATCAATTCAAATCCGACAATATCATTATTAAAATTAATATATTTTTATATGGTTATAATTTTATTAACTAAATGATAATTAACATATAATAATGAAAACAATTTAATTAATTAAAAATAGACGTGCAACAGTTTAGTTTTGAGTTTCTTAAAGATGATTTCTAGACTATTATTATTTTAAATTCTGCCAACAAGTCTGATTCTATTGTTTGTGTTATATATTACTTGATACCTGCAAGTGGTGTGACGTCGCAGTTTCGGATTCCATTAGAAGAAAAAAAATTTTTTTCCAACTCCAAAGGGTTTAAATAAAAAATTTAGGGTCCATTTGAAAAAAAAAAACGTTTGTCCGAGATCCTACAGTTCATATAGACAATAAATCGGCGAGTGCGTGTCACTGTTCGTTCGCCATCAAAAGGCAAAATCAAATCTCATCTGTATAATAATCGTTGAATCTATAAGCTTCTAATCAGTGTTTACGAATTCGTTTTGTATTAAATATAATAAATAAATACTATTTTCCATATTTTTAGGACATTTTAAGGTGAGTTTTATCAGCATTTTTAATATTTACTATGGTTGTGGGAAGGAGCCGGAACGAATTAAGGACATTTTAAATGAGTTTTATCTCCATTTTTAATATTTACTATGGTTGTGGGAAGGAGCCGGAACGAATTAAAATTTTCAATTAAAAATGAGTTTTATCTGCATTTTTAATATTTACAATGGTTGTGGGGAGGAGCCAGAACAAATTAATCAATTTTCAATTAAATTATGGTTGTGGGAAGGAGCTGGAACGAATTAATCAATTTTCAATTAAATCCGGGGAATCGTGTTTTGGATAACGACGGTTCCGCTGGAACGGTTACCGTCGTTAACCAAGGTACCACTGTACTTTGATTCAGAATCCTTTGAGATTAATATTCCAGCGAGAATTTACAGAATCCGTTTATATTTTAATCATGAAATATTAGATTAGGTTAATTGAGATTTGAGTCAGTAGGCCACTTAAACCCGTCACAGAATTACTTTGCGATACATTTTTATAGCTGATATACATGAAAAATGATGATTTTACAGCTTTATGTAGTTTATGTATTAAATATAAAGTTATCTTCAAAGTTTTATTTTATCTGTTTTAAAATTTTAAGAATTTAAAAGTGTAATTTAAAAAAAAAAACATTTTTGTATTTCTGGAAGAACAGCAGAAAAGATTTTAGCTTTATAACTTATTTTTTTTTTATTTATCCAATTGGTATAATTTGTACACAGATTTTTATTTTTAGCAAAACAATTATTTCTCGAGCCTCAAAAATATTGATTTTCATAACTTTCATTTACAATGAATTGCTTGATCACTTTTCTCGATGGATATTGATCAACAACGATTCTCGCTTTCTTCCTTCAACAATGTTTGGTAAGGAGCACATCCCAATACGCAGGGAGGGATTGGATGACTTGAAATAGCACAAGACTTATTACAAACATGACATTAATATTTATATATACATATAAACAAAATTATAAAAATTTAAAATTATATAAACAAATTTAATTGAAAGCACTATTCTATGAATATCAAAATCCATATTTTTCTTAAGAGTAAATTTTGAATTCAACCATTTTTTCATCGCTTTTGATATTTATCTAATCAATACATAAATCCAAACTTTTCTGACATATTTACAAATATTTGCCATAAATTCCTTCAAACTACTCAGAGAGAACAACTTTCCAATACAAATAAATTTTGTCCCATTCGTCAGAGATGATTTCTAAAAATTTTACAATTTTCCAAATATTTATAGTTTGAGTATCGAGAGAGACTTTGAATATCAGAATGGAATTCTCTCTCTTATTGTTTTAACATGAAAAGGTCTATTTGCGATATGCACAAATGAAAAATGTATTGAATGCTTAAAATGATAAGATTAATATCATCCTTGAAGAAAGCATGTTGATCTTTTACTTGAGCAATTATAAATACGTTATAATATAAAATAGCAGCTTACAGTAACAATATTTGTATAATAAATATTTAAGCTATACATAATATGTTACTTTTGTTTTTTGTTTATATAGTTTATTTTTGTTCATATAAGTTATTTGAATTGTGTGTGAATTTTATATTTTTATTTATTTATTGGTAATATATTGACTTTTTCTAGTTCCAAAATGTTTGTAAAACTTCACCAGTCACCCCGCTCCCACTTCTCCTCCGTGTATTTTCTTATAAAGATGGGCACATTATTATTAGTAGCCCACGGGCGCCAAATATCTTAGAACAGTCCTGCAAATACTCAGGGCTGGATTTACCTATATAATCGTGGAGCCCTAGGACTCTGACTAGGCCGTGTCCTAGGGCTCCGCGATTCTAGGGGCTTCAAAACTATCAATCAATTTTCAACTTTTATAAACTTTTAATAAGAAAAATATTTGTATAGGTTATTTACATTACGAATCTAAAATCAATAAAACTTGATTGGATATTGTTTCTAGTCAAACTTTATCGATTAATATCATTCACAAATATAGTATGACCAAACGCAGCCTATATTGCTGCTATTTTAACGTAATATTAATCATACTATACTTAATATCATGTTAAAATACTTAACATTTTATTTTTAATACTGCTGTTTTAACAGTAGTAATATCTTAGTGAAATATGGATTTTAAATTTCTTAACTTAGCATTAAAAATTAAGTTAACATACCCAGATTTCAGTAATTTTTTAAAATATTGACGACTCAATTTGCAATCTTCTGTCATTATCCTATGTCGGAAAGTTATACGATTGCATTCTCTGAAGTCAGGCCATTCTAAAAAAAAGCATTAGCGACTTTTTAAATGGATCATTGCATATAACTGATTTAAATATAAATTGGGAGACCGCAATGTGACTATTGCTTTATTACTTAACCTCTGAAAGAATGAGAATAACAACTCGACGTTAAAAACTGATCTGACAGATAGATCTTGAACTACATCGCGGTAAGATGGTAGCTTACTTGGTTCAGGATCGCGCGAAGCGGCGCACGACTGATGCGCGGCGACCCAAAAAAAAGGGGACAACAACTCGGCGTTAAAAACTGATCTGACATAGATCTTGAACTACATCGCGGTAAGATGGTAGCTTACCTGGTTCAGGATCGCGCGAAGCGGCGCACGACTGATGCGCGGCGACCCAAAAAAAGGGGCTAGCCCAATTTTTGAGGGGTAGGAAGTAGGTAAACGGCGTGCAGATGTTTTGGCGAATGGAGAACGGATCCTTTAGCACTCTGAGCGGAAAGGGGCAAGCAAAATTTAGCCACTACGATTACCATACAAAAGACTGCAAGGGAACCGACAGTACGCTGACGAACCTTCGACGACAACATCTGCCAAAGTGGCTTTTGCTCGTCAAGGCACGCTGAGAAAGCGCAGCACTCAAAACGGAATAGCGCCTCAGTCTTGCGCCGCGTCGCGCGATCCTGAACCAGGTAAGCTACCATCTTACCGTAGTGATTTACTGTCAAGTTATCTTGAAATAGACTATAGCGTGAACTTTCGCGCGCACATAATATGGCGGACATAGCATACGTCTATACTTAACGACAGCATCGGAAATCAGTATTGAGTCTATGGGAGCGGCGTATTAACAACTTTTGTGACGGTATTAATGCGCATGGAACAGTCGATTTCTAAGTAAAAGGTAACGGTGTCAATAAGAACTATGTTTTTATGTAATCATGCCTCTGGGTTTTGAGTTTCAAATAAATATTTCAATGCAATTTGCTTCGTTTGGCACAATCATGCAACCTTTCGAGAACGATTTAAAATTACAACTCCACCAATTTAGAACACAATCGATTGGAATGCGAAATCATTATTGTGCATCTAATCATCGTATATATATTACACCATACGAAAATAATTTACTACATGGTAAAATCATATTAATATCGTAATTTTATTCTAATCTTATGACTTGTTTAATTTAATGGATTATATCATCGGCGTAGTAATATAAATGAACTTCGGCTCTCCTATAGATTCTAAACAGACTTTCGATGCTGTTGTCAAGTGTAGTTATTTTAAAATAAATTATTTCAATTAACTAATTTAAATATTTTGTTTCTACGATTAAAAAATACTTAAAAGAATAATAAAAACTATTTTAATGAAAATTTAACTCTTTGATTTATTCTTTTCACTGTTTGTGCAATATTTGTTTATCGTAAGTTGGGCAAGAAATGAACTTTTGGTGTTCATCTCTTGCCTAGGTTTATATGTCCAATTTCGATTACTTTTCTTTCTCCTTCAGAATTTTTCGGAAGTGATTAATAGCATTATCGTGGTATACAGATCCCCAAGCCTATTGACCTCAAAACTGGTATGGGTGCCATTCTAAGCCCAAAAAATTGTAAAATCTCTCTCTTACCTTCTTCGATAAATCTTTGATTTGTTTTACGTTGTCTCCGAGTTAATTTTATTCGGGAAAAACTACTGTTCTTCCATCCTTACCCATAAGTCCACGAACGCGCAAGGCCTAAGCCTGTCATTCTGTTAGGTTAGTTAAGCCGAAATATTCTTATGGAATATTTTTATCTGGCGGCTGCCACTTATAGAGCCGCCATCATTACAGATTTACCAACACCCATGATGGGGTCAACAGGAAGATTGAAGGATGGGTTTTAACGGGCCGGGCCCGGATCCCTCCAGAAAAATTGGAGGAGTGGGACCACCGGATCCTCCAGAATGGTAAGCCACAGCATTACCACACAGCCATCCGGCTGACCTGTCTTTCCGTCAGTCCGAGGGTACCACAGTTAGATCTGTAAGGTGTTCGTTAACCGAACATAAAAATCTTTCGAAAAAGTGTTTGTTAACCGATCACATTCAAGATTCGCGAATGAACATTCAAGAAACGCCGCCGCCGCTCTGTGTGAGCGTTTTTATTCGCCACATGTGTATGTTCGTTCCATAATTCAGAATGATAGTGTTCAGACGAAGCTATTTTGCATTGGATTTCAAGTGGTGGTTTACAAAAATAATTTCGATTAAAGTAATTTTTTAACAAAATTTCTGAGTTAGATAAGAGCACAGAGTTTGTACTTTTACAATGTTATTGTGCTATATATTGTTCTTTTGCTGAAAGAGGAAATAAATCCAGGTTGAAAATGTCATTTGGCACTCAATCATATTAATCTTGATGCGTTTATACTAAGTGTACTGTGTACAGTGTACACGCGTTTGAGTGGGCAAAAGCGGATCGTGTGTTTCCGACCTATGTGGTAGCAATAAAATTACTCGAATGTTTCTACTAAACAAAGATACCAAGCCGCTTTCGCTGCCGCGTTGCGTAAATGTTTGTCTGTACAATATAAATGACTAAAAATATACACTATAAATATAATATCTTATTTTTATATTTTTTCTGTATTTTACATTGTCAATTTGAAATATTCATTTTTTTAATGTTTTAGTATCATTCTACTCGATTTATTAAACCCAATCCCAGTTTTACGGATGGAAACGTTTTGGCTTTCCGTTCTGGAAGGCCCGGGATCGATTCTCGGATTTCATTCCTTAGAAAATTTTATTCATGGAATTCGGATCCTGCCCATGAACCCCGTCCTTTATAATTCGGATGACCCCTAAGCAGCAATAGGCAGAGCGATAGGGATTTTTTTCGTCAACAGATGACGCCACTTTCCACTCAGTAAGAGTACTAAGTGGCGGGGCGCTGTTTCTGCGATTAAAAAATACTTAAAAGAATAATAAAACCTATTTTAATGAAAATTTAACGCTTTGATTTATTCTTTTCACTGTTTGTGCAATTGTTTATCGTAAGTTGGGCAAGAAATGAACTTTTGGTGTTCATCTCTTGCCTAGGTTTTTATAAGTATAATCCTTGATTTCGAAGCATTTGCAGGGTGTACAATAAAGGTTGTTAAGTCAGTTGATATCCCAACAGGAGTCTTTTCTCGTATCGAATTTTCATATTACAGTATTCAATAATTATTCAATATATAAATTTTATGCAAGTAAGCATTACATTAATTATTATTATTTCATTATATTAAATAAAATTTTGTATGGCGCACGCAAAATTACTAAAAATTGTTTAAATTTAACCATATCTTACCGATTTTTTTTATTATTCTTTTCGGCTTTTTCGTATACCCCAAACAATAATATAAGTATTTCTGATAAATATATTCACATAGCTCAGAAGCGAGAAACAGCAGAGTAAACATGCTTATCACAGATCCAAGCAACAAGCTATTAATACAGAGAACAATAGTAGTTGTCCCTCTGGTGGTCACTGAATTTCGTGGCAATTTACGCTCATCTTCGCCTTTTAATACCTGGGATATAGAGAATTTACGAGCATTTCAAACTACAATTTATTTAAATAAATTTGCTTTCACGAAAATTAAAATATTAATATAAACTTTTTCTGAAAATTTGTTACTCAGTAATAAATAATAGATCAAATTTAAATCATTCGTGAAGTTGTGCGAAATCAACGCGTTTGGATGAATTTTACCGAAATTCGTATTTTTTTTTTGTTAACAGATGACGCCACTTTCCACTCAGTAAGAGTACTAAGTGGCGGGGCGAACCCTTCCACAGGCTGCCCACCCCACGGAGTAATAATACATGGAGACGAAACGGAAGTCGATTTTGCGCGACCAACTTCATAGAGTGGTAGGGATTGTTTCATTCTGCTTCTTCTATTGAATGAAATGTGCTGCAAAAAATAAAAACGAGAATTGCATTCAACATCTAAAAACCGTTTTTTTCTGACAATTTTATCATGAGTATTGTGGTTCTATTGTTACTCATTGAAGGAGGTTTCCATAACAGATTTCTAGTTAAATATTATATTGTTCTGATCATCTTATTTGTTTGTCTTTTTATTTGTTTATCTTATTTATGTTCTGATGATCTTATTTATTTAAGAATGTTATTGATATCTTATTAAAAATCTAAAATTAGGAAAAGAATTACGAAAATTCTTCATATGAAAAATAAATTTATTAAAAAAAGGACTTATAAATTTTGTAAAAACAATAGTGTGAATAATTAACTTCTTTTAAGTTTCAGCAATGTTTCGCATTAATACTAAAATAATAATTCTTATAAAAAATTAAAGTGCTTCAAACAAAAAGATTATTCAACTGTAGTAGCAATAGAATGATATTTTCAAGTTTCAAATATTTTTATAAGTGCTAACTTTCGTTTTTATTTTTTAATTTCCAGTAAAATCTGAAAGTTTTGGATTTCTCAATGCGGAATTGGTGAACTAAATGAATAATATGAAAATACTGTAGATGTCAAAAAACAATGTTATACTAGACTGCAGCAGAATAACTGAATTGGAGAAAGAAGAATTATTCAAACGGATGAACTTGACCGAATTTACATTTAAAAGATATCGTAATTTATCAGTATCTATGACATCAATAAATCTGCTTTTGGATTCACTACTATTAGGGATTTCATATGAAATCCTCAATGACAAAAATTTATCAGCATTGTATACTACCTCAACTCCCCAAGGCTTTTTGAGGGCCAGGTATTGACAGCAATGCAGCTGGTAACATCAGCTGCATTGCTACCAATGTTATAGTAGATTCGAGATAAAATCTATTTTTTTTAACATATTTTACGCACCCTTTCCAATCAGGGAGATTACTAAGGGAGCGGGGCCAGTTCCAACCAGGAGACTGCACCCACACCCGTGGAAGGGGGCCGGATGGTGAAGGACGAGGATCACCCACCTCACACCCGTGGAGGAGGGTCGGATAGTGAAGGACGGGGATCACCGGGCCGGGCCCAGTACCCCGAAAAAATCCGGACCATGCTAACCCGGGTCCTCCTGCGTGGCACGCCAGCATGTTACCATTCGGCCATCCGACGGTGATCACCGGGCCGGGCCCAGCACCCCGAAAAAATCCGGGACCAGACCCATCACCGGGCCGGGCCCAGCACCCCGAAAAAAATCCGGGACCAGACCCGGGTTGCGACCCGGGTCCTCCTGCGTGGCATGCCGACAGCGTTACCACTCGGCCACCCGGCCGAGATAAAATCTATTTGTATTCCTTAATACGGATTATTGTATTATGTTTACTAGTATGCAACGAATAAAAGTTTGTTTTCTAATCTCTACGTTTGAATTTTATTTCTAATTATGAAATTTATGTAATACCTATCTAACAACAAGATAATTTATAGAAAGTTTAAAATATTTTATTTATAAACTGTTTGCTTTTGTTTTTATTAACATGTAAAATATCTCGGCAAAGATATCATTTTATGGTAAATGACAACAGGTTAAATGTCTTTTTGATATCATTGGCCGGATGGCCGCGTGATAAAACTATGGCTTACCACCCTGGAGAATCCATGGCAGCCGGATGGACTAGTGGTATCGCTATCAACGTGCCACGCAGGAGGTCCCGGATCTAGTAACTCCTGAAAAGTCTTTTCGGGTGCTGGACCGACCTGGCGATCCCCGTCCTTCAGCATCCGTGTCCCCCTCTACGGGTGTGGGTGCAGCCCATGGTTGGAACCGGCCCCACCCTTTAGTAATCTTCTTGATTGGAAAGGGGTGTAAAATATGGAAAAACCCCCCTGGAGAATCCGTGTTCAAATTCGGATTTCATACCTTCAGTTTTTCAGGATGGATCTGGGCCCGATCCGTTGAACCCATCCTGCAACCATCCGGTTGACCCATCATGGGTGCTGGACAGCCTGTGATGGATTCTATAAATGGCCGCCGCCAGATATAGTATATCCCTTATAAGAAATGGCGGCTTAACTTACCTAACCTTTTTGATATCGCCAAATTGACTAGACGAAATTAGATGAATTGAACTGGATTTAATATGCTTTAGAAAGATTATATTTAAAATTTTATCTTCGTTCGACCGAAGAGGAATTTGCAATATTCATAAACAGTTAGTATCTCAATAAAATAAAAAAAAAAGTGAAAAATCATTCAAAAGCATTTAAAAAAGCTCTAATGGATCGATTTAGATTCAGTTTCTTTTACATGAAAGTGGACTAAAAACTCTAAATTGTTTCTATTGTTAGGTATAATATTTCACATAAAAATTTTCACACATTTGTACTATGTATGAATATGGCTTTTTCAAACCTCATTGTTTAGTCACTATTAACTCGAGCATAATGTGTGATGTTTTGAAAGAAAAAGGGGTCACGAATCCTCAAGGGCATGGTCCCTTACATGGCGCCCGAACAGGGATCCCTCCCCCAGTGTCACGCCCGCCATCAACACCTTGGACTTGATATCCTGTACATCGATCTCATCATAGGTTACGTCGGTCATTGAAGAAGGATTCTCGGAGGAGAATTAAGCCGTCATTTTCGATTCCTGATTACAGCGGTAATCCTCATGTTACTGTTCCTAATCTTAGTATTGTCGTCAAAACGTGTTCATGCCTCACGATTTTGCTGATGTGTTATCGTCACCTAGTACTGTGGGTGTACCCCGTTATTGGAGTAAAGAAGATGAACCAATTATTAAAGCTGAGTAGGGTGTGGGACTATATTGCCCACACGCCTACAAAATCGTCTCAGTAATGGATGATATTGAATTGAGGTCCTTTGATTCCCATTCCATATCTTGTTAGAGTGGGGTATTGTGAGGTTTTGAAAGAAAAAGGGGTCACGAATCCTCAAGGGCATGGTCCCATACAAATGTATTAAGGAAGCACTTCATAGAATGATCTTCGAATGTTCTATCTGATAATGAAAATTTTATAAGTGCCGATATTCGAATAAGTTTAAAAACTTTTTCACTTTCAACTATTAAAGGAGTTTAACTTGGCGATATCCATCCTATAAAATCATATGAACAATATTTGAAATTCATTTATAATATTTCACAATATTTTATAGTGTGTATTATTTTAACTATAACAGTTTGCGAGAAATTTACATAATGGTAGTTATTTTAAGCTATTCTATGAAGTTTCATTCTCTAATATTTTAGCCGTCACCAACAATACATATAAAAAAGTGATATTTAAATAATTCATTTTCCTTTAATATTTGAGAATATTAACTATTAGAATTTAACACACTATGCAGTATGCCGAAGGGAATAACTGTAACCACTATATTATTAAAACAAAAGAAATCTGTATATAAACTAAATCAAAATTGTGGAATAAATTTTGTTGTTTAAACATTGCACATAATTACAGTATGCGATTAAAGTACTAACATAACCAATAAATAATTTTAAAAGTTTAAAACGCTAATCGGTCTGCATTTTGCATATAGTGTTTCCAAAAGTAATTTATTCTTAATACATTTAAAACGTACAAAATAAAATCATCAATTTAGAATTTTATTTATTCGGATTTAGCTACCGTACTTAGAATATTTAATATGCTGGGATTCTGAATAGTTCGGATTTTGTTTTATTGCGATTCTTATACGTAGGAATTTTGACTGCCGGGATTTTGATTGCGGGATTTCAATTCTTGATATGCTGTTTTGAGTAACTTAAGCGTTATACTTGAAAAATTCGGAAGTTGCGTTTTATTTTCGCTCGCCTCTCTATTACCAAGAATGTTTCGATTCAAGTTAATCTATTTTAGCAACCGGAAAACATTTTTCAATATTTTCTTTTCTATATTCTGCATTAAATTTCAATAGAGTATTGTACTGTTGATGTTCTGTATTTGTATATAGTACTATATAGACTAGTGACAAGTGAGTTCTGTTCATGATGTACTGTACTGTGATATTCAAGTATTAAATATCTGCTTATATTATAAATATTTTATTAGTTAATCAAAAATAATTTACAAAAAATATAATATTGCGATTAAATTTATATTAAAACAAAAAATTATATACAGTGAAGTGTGATATTTGGATTATTTTCATCACTGCCTCTAGGTGGTGAAAGTATCTTCCATCATTTTGTTTTGTGATCGGTGATCGTCCATGTAAGAAGAAAGGAAAAGAAAATTTAAAATTTTATTTAGAAGAGGATTTGTCTTTTAAAGCGAAGACATGGCATTAGCGTCAGCAAAAGCGTTATTGGATGAATTAATGGGCCGAAACAGGGATTTGGCACCAACAGAAAAGAAAGGATCCAATTGGGAAGATCCTGAGGTTAGGCTTAACTAATGGAACGAAATCAATTTTAATTTTATTATATTTTACGTATTACTAACTTATCATTTTAGAATGTTATATTTTAAAATCAGATCGTTTAAAGTAATGTTTAATACTTTAAAATCCGCAGATTATTATCTGACCTAAATTATATGCGTTTTGTATTCACTTCATTTAAACAGTTGGTGACATGGCTGAACTAATGTTATATGAAATGAGAGATAAATATATTTGCCAATACCAAACAGCATGGTTATGTTTGTAGATGTATTATTTATATGTATTATTCATATGTATTATTCTAAAATAAATTTGAAGAATTATTAATAAAGCATATTGAATATTTAAAAGGAATAAATAAGATTTTATATGATCTGATTCAAAATATAAATATATTTCAGAAATAATGTCAAATTCATTGTATATACCATTTCAGCTTTAATTAAAACTCATTAATATATCAGTTTTAGTTTTCACAATTTATCATATATAATCTATTATGCTTCAGTGGAATCAAACAAGATTCCACTGAGCGGAATCAATTTTAATAAAAGATCTTCCTGTAAAAATAGCATCAGCTGATAAAATGGCATGCAGATAAAACTTTTCAGACGAAACATATGTTTCTCTCATATATATTTTGTATTTCTTGTAGGTGGTTGGTTGACTATATTATGAAGATTCTAATATATTTTTAAAATCATAAATAATACATATTTACTTTTTGTATCATCAAATAATATCTAGAATATTGTTTGCTGGCAAATTTTTTATGATAAATCAGTTTTATATGAATCAACAACAATCACAATTTCTTTAAGACATTATATGAATTTCTATAACTAATACTGAATTATTTTCTCTTAATAATAAATATTTTAAATAAGGAAATAGAAATTAGCAGCAATCAAAACAAATATCAAATGCAATTTGGCATAAGACTCAGCATAATGAAAGGCCAGGAGAATCATGGTATGGGTTAATTATTGAAATTTTATGATGGCCATATTTTCATTTCATGACAGCTATTCTAAAATGAATTATTTTGCAAAACTAATTTAAATAAAAGATTTCTGATTATAGCAGAAGAGTAGTTTTCTTCAGCTACAGTCAAATCTCTTATATAGAATTCGCGTTTACTTTTCAAAATTGGATTTTAATTCATTTCTTTACTTTAATATTCATATTATGCTAAAACAGTAAGAGGAAAAATATCGACCAACCATCTAAAGTAAGAAGAAATAAAAAAAAATTTATGACTGGAAGAAGAAAATTTATAGTGCTATTTATAAATCATATTTTAGTCAAAAATAATTGATTTACGCGTATAAAATAAACTAAAACAGAAATAGAAGATAAAATTTAAAAAAAATTATAACTTCTATCAAATTTTCTACATTTTTAATGCTTTTTTTTAACAAACGCAAATCTATATACGATTAAAAACTTAAATTTTTGTTGATAAAAAAATAATATTCTTATATAATAATTAGCTCATTTATATGCACAAGCTGTTGTAAAATATTTAAGTAAAAAGAAAATTTCTTTGCAATATATTTTTCAATTTTTTAACCATATTTTATACCTCGAGTAAAATTGAATGCAATTTATTTTTGCATGTTTTCGGTAGATACCGCTCATATAATGGTTGCATACAAAGGAATCCATCACAGATACTAATTTTGTACTTCTGCCGGTCCTTATTCACCTCACAGCTATTTCCACACCAATTATTGTGTCAGTATAACCCTGAGGAGGAAGATGTATGCGTTGGTTTCATACATACTTTCAAGTTTGCTCTTCAACAACGTCCGTGGAGTGATTTTAAATTGCTCTCTATGCTTCCAACCATAAAGTGCAAAGAAAATTCTAGAATTTATATTTTAAGATATAAATGTATAGGAGTATGTAAATAAATTTATTAGTTAATAAATTATTTATGTCGTTATAATTTGAAAGAAATGTAACTTCTGTGCACATAAAGGGAAAACGCTGTGGTCACTTAGTGTGTTTGATGCATACAAAAGCAATTATGATAGAGAACTTTTTTACATATTTTTGCTTTAAAATTATCAATGGCTAAATGCTATCAATTGTTACCATAGAAGTACTTAAAATAAAGTGTTATTGCTAAAGGATGCTGAATATAAACAAGAAAAATAATAATAATTTAGTGAAAATAATTTTATACAGTATAAGAATTTTATTGCTTTACACTTCGTGATGTTTTTATATAAAATCATCAAAAACTATACAATTATAATTATTAAGTTATGTAATTTTTAATTTCTCCTGTTATTTTATATTAAACTAAGTGGAATAATATTGTTCGTGAATATTGAATAATAATAACATCAGGAATATCATATTTTAATTGATCCTGATTTATATTGTATTTTTAATTGCTGAGGAATAATATTGTTCGTGAATATTGAATAACATCAGGAATATCATATTTTAATTGATCCTGATTTATATTGTATTTTTAATTGCTAGTCATTTAAATTGTGGTTGTTCCTGATTGTTTTTTATATATAAACATCAGGAGCAATTAAAAATACAATATAAATCAGGCTATATCAAAAACATAGCTTTAAAAATAGGACAATTATATTATCTTAATATATATTGTATATATAGCAGAAGCAATTAATATATATTGTATATATAGCAGAAGCAATTAAAAAATCAATATATTCAGCATCAGCTAAAAATACAAAACTGTATATTGTATATAAGGATCAATTAAAAATACAATATTTTTATCAGGAGCAATTAAAAATACAATGCATATCAGAAGCAAATAAAATTCGATATATATCAGGAGTAATTAAAAATACAAAATAAATCAGGATATATCAGAACTACAGCTTTAAAAATAGGACAATTAAATATCCTTATATATATTGTGTATATACCAGGAGCAATTAAATTCAATATAAATCAGGAACAGTTAAAAATACAATAATGTATATATCAGAATTAATTAAAAATACAATATGTTTATCAGGAGCAATTAAAAATACAATATATATCAGGAACAAATAAAACGCAATTTAAATAAGCAGTATTTAAAAATACAATATATCAGGAGCAATTAAAAATACAATATAAAAATATCATGGGCAATTAAATCTTTCTGATGTTTTTATATTTTTAATTGCTTCTGATGCATTGATTCGTTTATTGAATTAATGAAAAAATATCAGGAATAATCAAAAAATTATAAAATTATCATTTTTTTTTTAATATAGTATTTTTAATAAAATAGTTGTTAGAATTTACTTTAAAATTTAATAGTCTAAAATAGGTGTAAATGTTTTTTAATAGCATGTAACGCGTATAAAGTAATTCACTATATATTCTGAGCTTCACTTATATAACATTTAAATTTAGATAAAACTTTAAACTGTCATAAAATTTATGCGATAATATTTAAAAATAGTGCAAGACTAGCAAAAAAAAGCTGACAGATCAAAATACGTCAAATGCGACTTCTTTCTTGAAAGATATGTTTATTTTATCGTTATTTTATTTGTTAATGTAGTCGAATAATATGGCAATTTAGCATTAGAAAACTTTTATCGGTTTCCATCGTCGAGTCAAATGGAGTATATAAATACGACAAAAATGCAAAACTACCGAAACGGGTTTTGATTTTTCTACAAGAGAAACGAACGAGAAGGAAATAAAAATAATTTTTCAAAAGTTTAACAATTTTTCTCCCAAAGTAAAAATAACAAAAAAAACAGAGAAAAATTGTTTCCAAAACGTCATTTCTTATATATAGAGAGATATAGAATAGTATAGTAAAGATACGATTTACGTTTTCAGACAGTTCTAATTTAAAATCTCATTTGTTCGTTTTTCATAAATTGAGACCGAAAACTTGTCGGAAAAATTAAAAAAAAAATTTTTTTTTGTGTTATTTTTCCACTGTTTCTCGAATATAATTTTTTTTATTCTCTGCTAAGGAGCGGTTGTAAAGTTAATAACTGATTAAAAAAAAAACATAATTATTTAAATATAAAAAAAGAAAAAAAAAAAACATGTGAAAGTTTCCAATGGAAGATTTCAGTTATAAAAATCTCTCGAAAGGAATTAATAAACTGTTATGTGCGCACGAATATTGCAAGTTGAATAACATTAAAATAAATTACACGCTTTAGAAAGATATAAAATGTTACAAATCGTCTAACATAACAACAAATAGTCTTACAAACAACATTCTACCTAAGAAACAAATATCCAGACGTTCTGTACAACTTAAATTTATTGTTTAGTCCGGTGGTGGACAACTGGGCTATTCTCACGATCTAGCATCATTTGTCATGGAGCTACTCCGTTTTATTCGATGCTGTGCTAAGATGTTTCTTCTATACATCCATATGTTACCTGTTGTGGCAGCACATGTCTATAGCCCGCAGCATCAACAGAGAAGAAGGAAAAAAAGGGAGAAACTAAAATGGCGTGCAAGAAAAGAATAAGTGTTTGGCTGTACAAAGAAACTGCTGCTCGACTAAACGGCATGCGTTGTAATAATGATAATATTTAAGATTTTATAATAAATTGTGCAGTTTTTATATAACTTTCTCGTATATAAAAATTATATCCTTACTTTTGGCAACTTTTAAAAGGAATTTTTTAAAAATTCTTTAGTGTTAAAGTAATTTATGTTTCCTGGAGAAATTTTATGGAGTGCTAAGAAAAAAATTTGATTTAGTTAACAGTATACACGCATTAAGGTTTAAATAAACTTAAAAAAAAAATATATATATATATATTTACACTCTCTTGTTAAACATATTTAATTCTAAATAACCGTAATAACTTTTATAGGATTTTTTATGGAATATTTTGATTGCTATTGTTGAGCGTACGGCAGAAGAATTTAATAATTAATGCAACAGCACCTATAATCTTTGAGGAAAAAATCATTGCGATGAATCAATGCATAGATCTATTAATAAACACGTATTGCTGCTTCATGGTGTTAGTGGAAAAAAAATAAGAAAGGATGTTTAAAACTAGTAACCAGTCGAATACCAAAAACAGTTTTTGAATTTTGACCCAAATCACGATTCGATTTTATCAACAAAAAGTAAGAGGAAAACAGTGAATCGAAATTAAGTTCGCGATACTTAAAAATTCGATCTGAAGGAATTGAACAAAAATTCGATTCACAATCTATAAATCAATACTTTAGAGAGAAATCGATTAAAATATTTAATGCTCAAATGTTTATCTTTTAAACTTTAAAGAGCTTATTGTGATCGAATTAGTAATAATGTTGGCAATAACAATAATAAATCAATCATCTCTAGTTATTAATGAGATAATATAATATAAATTTGCTTATTACCTTTATACGTCAATTTTCAGTTTATATTATTAATCAAATTTGATTAATCAAGTAGATTTAGTATAAAATAATTTAACTTATTCATTAAGATAGTTGGTTAAAGATGATGCGACTTCTTACCAAAATTCTATTCAGACTATATGCATTAAAAATATATAGCTCATGAAATTATTATGAATGTTTCATCGCAAGCAACATTTTTAAGAAAATAATTAAATGTTATGCTTCTAATTTGTAACAATCTTTATTTAATGGTAACTGTACAATTAACGTTATGTTATAATTTAGATTGAAAGTCTAATGAGACTACCTAAGATTTTGTTGAATTATTGTAAGAGTTTAAAATAAAATTTATAAAATTTTCTCGCACAATTAAGTCTAACCAATTAAACATTAAAAATAAAATATAATATAAATACTAGACATTCAAGAAAATTTTATTTATAAAGATAAATGAGCAAACTCTTAAGAAATTTTATCGAAATGGAATCAACGAAAATTCACATCTTTCTTTTCGTTTTTTTTTTCCTTTAATTTCTACGTTTCTGCTATTAAAAATATTGATTAAATCATAAAAACAAAATCTATTTTGTTACATAAAAATAGAAAGAAAAAAGTTGTAAGTAAACTACAACTAAAAATATTTTCAATGATTAACTAATTCTGATGGTTTATCCTCCTAAAATCGATTTTTCTGACTTTAATGCTGTTTCTAAATATGGATATGAATTACCTAATCTTTACAGAAAAAGAAGAAGAAGAAGAAAGAAAGAAAAAATGGATCAAAACTTTCTACGTTAATTCAGTGAAATGAGTTGGAATGTGTTTTATTTAATATCGATTATGTTATTTAAAGAATCTATGCCTCGCATTCTTAAAGTTATCCTCTTTATGTCTTTTAGCATTTTATGGGTAATGAAACTATGTCCATAAATACCATATTATCCACTTTTATTATTAAAATTTATGGCAAATATTTCTGCATTTATCATCATTCAAACAAATTTAAATGTTCTACCTCTTATAAAACTGAAATACTTTCATGGATATTAGTTAGAAAATGAATTATTTTTGTTCTATTTTTAAGTTTTCGTGTTCTATAATGTTATAACTACTTCTCTACAATTTTTTAAAACAAACTTTAGAGTTTATATATTAAGATTTGAAGTAAATCGATAGTAAAATATGACAAGAAAAAATTTTAAATCCTAGACGCAGCTACACACTTTAAAAATACTTTATATATAAATAAATATATTTTTTCTTTCTGATTTCTTTAAGTTATAAAGCTCAGTAATATAATCTTTAAAAACAAAATAATCTCAAATATTTCTAAAGATTTTTTCTCATTTTTTTAAGCAAGTGATTATCAAATTTTTAATATATAAATTTTACATCTTATCCTGAAGAACGTCTGATGGTTCCCTTGAGGATTTATATCAGATGAAGCAGCTGGCCAAGAAATAACCTTTATGTTTCCCCCAGAAATCATGATAATATCCTGTGTGAGGAGGCAATGCTATCTTTCTGTGACTCCGACCATGAAGATAAGCAATAGATATAGAAAATATTTTATAAAAAACTAAAAATTTCTTGTTTTATTGAAATTTTAATGGTAAAAATTATTGTTAGACATTTTTTTGAGATATAACATCGCATACTTCAACTTTCGAAGTAAAAATGTGGAATTCCTATTTCGTTGTAATATTCAAGTTGTTTTATAACAATGAGAGTGTATTTGATGAAACTATTTGGACAAAATTCACTTTATTGAAATTCTTATAAAAATTCGATTTTTTTTTTTCTTCAATATTTTTATTCCTATTCTTTATTTTTCGATATTTTCGTAAGAAAAATTACTATTGCTCTTTTTTCTTTCTGATATTTTTCGTGATATCTACAAAATTCGATTAATTTTCAAACTAGTTTAAAGGAATAAAAAAAAAGTTTAATGGAAGTTTGATAGATATCCTTCTTAAAATACGACAAAAAAAAATTTCAAATTTACATTTCAAATATTTTTAAAAACCTTTGTTTGTAATTCAGATAAAGGAAATATAATATATATAAGTCTAGGTCATAAGCATGTGAAATCTTAAAAATCTTCAACCATGAAAAGAAGTCATTTTGATCACTTTTGGACAGTGAAAAGAGTTAAGGTAATATAATGTGACAGGTGGTACATGTAGCTTACATCAGCACTTCAAGCTTTACTCGTAATCTCAGCTTTAGTTCACATGTCAGTATTGAATGATTTGAACTGAAAATCAACTAGACACATTTTTCCAGTTATATTGCAAAACTATTAAACAATTTCGAATTAGTTAATTCGATTATAGACTGTTAGAAGAAGGAAAAAAAATCTTATTTTATACTGTTTAATTACCATAATAATTAAAAAAAAATTAAATTACTGGTAAGTGCAATTATTTTTTCCATTTTTTAAATAGTTGATTTAAAACCTGACTTCTTCTGAATTTTTAAAAATAATTAACGTTATTTAATTATCATTATTTATTAACAATTTAAAGTTTTGTTATTAACTTCACGTCGCGACTCGCAGTCCGATACGTGTTCGTTATAATTAATTAAATAATATGTATAATTAAATAATAATAAAATAAAAAAATCTAGAATATTTGTTCCAATAACAACTTGTAAAGATATATAAATGTGTAGTTCCTTTTTGCTTGTTTTGAAAACAATCGATTACATATTTTTTGCAACATTTTATCGAATAGTCTGCAGAATTTCTCACTTTGTTCGAAAACAATGTTCCCATTTTTTTCTTTTTGTTCTTTTTACCTTCGCTTCTATCTTATTTCCACCCGATTTCATTCTGTTTCCTTCTTTTTTTCCATTATTCGCGTATATAGTTTGGTAACAAATGAAAGTCCTACTATGGTTTGTAAAACAGAAAGGTTGAACTTTGAGCGTTAAAAAATCGATAAAATATGTCAATAAGAGTAAAATTTTCAAAAAAAAAAAAATTGAATTTTTATATACAGATGCATGCAAAAAATAAATGACATTTTATATATTTAATAAACTGTATATATATTTTTTGTTTTTTAGTGTAATGGACGGTTAGCAATGTACGGTTTCTTCAGAGCACCGAATCGAATTAAATTTAAAAATAGAATTATTCGAAGAATTTTTTTGAATTAAAAATTGATATGTTTTAAAAGTAAGCAAAGATTATCAAAATTCTTTACTGTTGCTTACAAGTATTCAAATATAATAATGTATAAGTTGTTTAAATAATTTTTTTTTTTAACTGGAGAATTGTGTGTAACCGAATTGTCACCATCGTCACTGTCATACTATTAAGATTCTAGTAGCCAATCGCAAATTGTCTGTAGTTTTATTGCTATTTTTACTGCCCGTTAGCACGTTATTGTTTAGATCGTAATTTTTATGAGTCACTAAGCAAACCTTCACAAGGAAGGAAGAAGCTTAATCAGATGTGGTGGCAGCCGTGCGTCCGGCTAATATGAGCCTTTCCTCTATTTCTCCTGATAGGATAACTTTGTTGTTTGGCCTTTACAGTTTCACCACAAATATTCTATAGAATATACATAAATTTATATAAGTAAAAGGAAACCAGAATTTTTTATTATTATTATTAATCGTCTGAAAACTTTATACGCGTCAGAAAAAGTTGTTGCTCATTTGAATAATGTCGTTCCAAACTATTAATCATTAAAAATAACAATTATAAATATAAATTCTTGGCATAGAGATGGAAAAAAGAAGAAAATGTATTTTTAAATAAATATTTAAGAAATTAGTTTTATTTGTATTGCGAGATTTTTATAAATTATCGTCGAAACTTCATATAAAAATAATGATTTCCTTTATTGATTTAAAAAATTTTATTGGTATCTAGGCCATGTTTTTCTATAAAATCCTTAATCTTTTTATCATATGTGACCATTGATCTGTTCAGAGGATCTTTCCCTTGGGTCACTTCCGTTCAGATCACCAAGAAACGACATGCATCAGCAAAATTTTAAAAACAAGGGCGAGAAATGGTGATTAATATGACAATGTTTGACAGTTTTCAGACAAGAAAGTCTGTTGATATCATTTCAAAAAATTTTACCAATTTTTTGAATGTTATTACATCCATGTAATACATCATTTTGCGACATCTTTGCCAATTTTTAAATGTAAAAATTGAGATTAAAAATATACGAATTCGTCTACATGTAAGTGCAAGTTAAGAGAGAATTTTTAAACTGAATAAAATGTATAAGATTAAAAACTATTTAACGAGTTTTATATCAGTTAAATGACAAAACTTATTTAAAAAGTTATTATAAATATTTCAGAAATTAGTAGCGGTTTTCATATATGAAATTATTTATTATTCATACACGAAACAATCTATCATTATTTTGATTTATATGGTATCGAAATTATTTATTACTTAAGCAAAATTAAAAATTACTCCATAAAATTATTATTATAAAATACAAATTAATGACTCGATATTTTTTATACTTTAAAAAATTATTTAAAAATTAAATAACTCATTTAAAATGTTAATTTTGTTTTTTTTTGAAAGATTAAAAGCTTCATAAACTATCACATGTTAACTAAATAACGAAAAGTTTCCATGATAAATAACTTAAACACGATTGTTAAATTTTAATCAAGTAAACGATTAAATTAATTCATTCTCTATCAATCAGTTGGGTAAAAATATTTACATTTATTCATTTATTAAGCAATAATATATATATGTCTATTATTTATAACCAAAATTTCACACTAAACTGTTAAATAATTACAACAGATATTATACACGAACCAATCATGTAACTTACCCATTATCATTAAAACTGTTTACTATTCAAGTCAGGAAAACTAAATTATCTATTATCCTTATCTACTAATCACTTTAGGAAAACTATTACTAGTAGCGATCCGTCGAAATTCTAATAATAATTTAACATTTTAATAACTTTTAAAAATTTAATACAGTAACAAATTTTCGCCAGTTTTATGTAACTCAGTAAGAAGAAAGACTAGGATAATAATATTACTGTTATTATTCTTTCTTTTCTTTTCATTCTCTTATTAAAGTGTATATCTTTGTTAAAAATGCCACACATTTTTTATTATTGTTATTATTATTAGATATTCTTTTTTCTCTCTCTCTCTCTCTATGTTTTCCTTTCATGAAATGAGTCCACTTGCTTCATTACTCGGCTACCTTTAGTTGAATAGAGAAAGAAAATATCAAATTATGAGATAACCAGTGATGCGTGTTCAACAATTGTCTAGGATAAATTGGTACACATCACTCTCCACACATCATACGTTGGCATTGATTTTTCACAAAAGTATTCTCCCACTGAGAATAATATTGACTTAATTGTGTGTAAATCGAATTTTAAATTAACTCCACTATCAAAAGTTGTTAAAAGTTATTAAAATCTATTTTTCCTCTTTCTAAATACACCATTTTTATTCGATATTATTTATTTTAAAACGATGAAAAAAAATAAAATATTAATTCTTCTTGTTAAAATCATTAATTAAATTAACGCAACATCAATCGAGATTAAGATAAATCAACATCATTTTAAGTAAGTACATATCTGTATAGTCGTGGTTCATTTGTCAATTTGATAACAGTTGTCAAATCTGCGTCGCAACAAATACGATTTTTATCACAACAATTGGATTTAGAAAAGAGACCTTACATAGGATTTCAAGTCATTTACTTTGTATCCAACTAACTCTGCTAACTTAGTTTACAAAACGTAATACTACTAACATCTAATCAGCCATACGTAGTTTTCTTGATTGCAAATTAGTAATATTTCCTTTTATCTCTGATTGTATCTTTTATTTAATTTATTCTCTACACTTAAAATAAGCTTTAGAATTTTTGCATTTTGTGTAATTGAAAAATATAAAAGTGAAAACGTTCGAAAATGAACTAATAAAATATTTATTTCCTATTTTTTTGTGTTAATAAATAAATAAATTATTTATTTTTTTATTTTTGGAAGGAAATTTTGGTTTAATAAATATTTTATCATCATTTAAACAGTTCGAATATTATTTTTTTTGGGAAATTTTACGCATACAATTGCTATTTAAAATGACAACAGCTAACTTATCACAATAAACAAATAATCCTTTTATTTACGTCGATAAAGAAAAATATAATTGCTGTTCCTTCAATATATATAGTTTGTACAAAAGGAATTTATTACCAACGTACATTCCGCTAGACAACAATGGCGTAATACGTAACAATTACTTATGACGTAAGAATTGTTTCTGATATAAACCAATAAAAAGAACGCTATCCTGAAATATTAATATATAATTATATTATTACTATTATTTTGATTTATATAGTAATATGGTATAAAAAATCACTCAAATTAAGCTTATCATCACTGAATGAATCGCTGAAAATACATTATAATAAATAATTTACAAATTTAGAATATCTAAAATTGCATTCAAAATTTACAGTTAAGTGAGTCACAGATAAAATATGATATATGAAAGGTAATTTATAATCAAACATTTAGCAGATTTTCTTCTTTTACAGATTTCATGTATAAAATTTGAACTAATTTATAATAATAAAATTTATAAATGTTTTCATATTTTCCTCACAACACAGATCTCTAGCACAGAATTAAATTGTAAAAAATAAAATAAAATGCAATTTTTTTTTCACAGTTTAATTATTTATACAAATTCTTCAAATTTTAATAATATCGACAATACCAGAAATATTTTTATTAAAATGCAATTTTTTTTTCACAGTTTAATTCTTTATTTATACAAATTCTTCAAATTTTAATAATATCGACAATACCAGAAATATTTTTATTTATTTTTAAATGTTTTTTCTTTGCAATATTTTATTAATGAATAAAATGTTTTGTTCGAATAGAGTCATATAACATATTTTTAGTGTCTAAAAATTTTTACTTAAAAAATATTCAAAAATTTTTAAAATTTAAAGTTTATATCAAACTAATATTCTAAAAATATTTTCGTAATTTTATTTTTTTATTTTTTGAAAATAACGTTTAAATTTTGTAACAGATGGCACCACACAAAAGATTTGTTAAAATAATGAATTTTTAAAATAATTATCTCGTATAATTTAAAACATTGGCTAAATTTTCTTTAATTATTAATATATATAAGTATAAATCTAAAAAGATAATTACACCAGAAGAATTTTATCACAATTTATGTAATGATATTGTATATAATTCATACTGAACTGTGCTAAACCCTCACTTGTGAACATTATCCAACTGATGTAAATTTTTAAGATATACTGATATCAATGGAGTTTCAGCTGCATATAGTATCCTTGTGGCAACTGTAATCGTGATCAAATCATGGAGCTGTTATTTTTAGTGTCTTAATAATTTATTTGCCAAGCAATAAATCGTATAATTTCATCACAGGTACTAATATTTTAAAATGTTTTAATGATATGTATTTTTAAAAATAAATTAAATATATTTATATATATTTTATTAAAAAATAAAATAATTAAAAACGGCGCTTAAGAATTAATGTTTATTTTATTAATTCTATACAAATAATTTCATATTCTTATAGTCAATACTAATATAGTTATGACATATTTTTATTATACAGGGTGATTTTGAGCACCCGTACCACCCTTTTTTCTCAGAAACGCGATGAGGTAGGAAGTAGGGAAAATATTTTGATTACCAAAGTATTCCTGAAGAATCGAATGGGCATGATAAAAATTTCGTGTGCCCATCGGAAGTAGGGGCACAAGGGGTCAACTTTGAAATCTCCAATGGGAACCAATGCCGATTTTGACATAATTGGATAGAACTGTGAAAAACAACTTTTGAAAATTTTTTAATATCACTTACGGATTGTGAGATATCACAAAAAAAGATGCCGCCGCATGTACCGCCGATAAGGCTATTCAAGCAAAAATAAAAGGAATAATCTCACAGAGGGCATCTGTGTACATCCATGACACTCATAAAGGGCTGAAACAAGTCCAGCCCTTGTGTCCCTACTTCCGATGGGCCCACGAAATTTTTATCATGTCCATTCGATTCTTCAGGTATACTTTGATAATCAAAATTTTTTCCCCTATATCGCGTTTCCGAGAAAAAAGGGTGGTACGGGTGCTCAAAATCGCCCAGTATATTCGGATATGTATCCAGCCTAACTGAACTTTATATAAATGCAATTACTGTACTGTAATTAATATATTAATTTATAGAATATATTAATATATTACACTCTGAAATCTGTAATAATAATTTAAGTAAGTTATATATTATTTAATGTTTAATACAATCATTTGCTGGATGACAATGGTAAAGCTGCCCCTTACTACGTTAGAATATCCGGATTGAATTTAATGAAAAACAAAAAATCCACATCTATAGTTTTTCAATAAAAATTCGGCTGATGTTGAACCCAATCCTTCAACTTTCCCGGTTGACCATATCAGAGGTATCGCCAAACTCTAGTGGCGGCCTCCAGATACAAAATATCCTATGTATAATATAGCGGCTTATTAGAGTCCCTAGATTTATAGAGTAGCGCATTCTGCCGCTAGAGGTCGCCAAATCGGCCATTTTATATCCTATTAGAAAATAAGTTAGCGTTATGTTCATGGGCTATCTGGCTATTTTTTAAGAACATGTTTTGTTGTAATGCTATAAATTGTTCTAATCGAACAGAAAAGGGTCATAGACTCTTTCCTTTGCTGCAGGGTAAAAGAAATTAGAGGTAAAAAGAAGTGATTAAAAAATATTAGAAGAAAAATTTTTCCAAATACGATCTTCGTTTCCCAGGTAAGTAATTGCTATTTTTATAAATTAGAAAAGAAATATATTTTTATAGTTTACTTTCCATAAAGTTACCCGTGATTATTGCCAGGAATAATTTCTTTAATTTTCTAAAGCAATACAAAATAAGGATAATTTTGAAACTAGAACTTTATATAACATCACTTCTCCACCATTTTTCATACGGATTCATTACTAAAATCGCTAATGGGCGATAGGGAATCTGTTTCTATTTAATATAAATCTCAAATAATACAATTGCTTCGATTAGTTGTAAATAAATCCCCGATAATTTTTTTTATATGTAAAACCATTGGTCAGTTTAGTGTTCAAGTAATGCTGTAACATGGCGACGAAAAATGTTCAGGTAATGCTGTAACATAGCGACGAAGTGACATAAATAAAATACTACAAAATTTTTTAGAGTATTATCGCTTTAATCTTTATAGTTTTTTCACTTGGCTGTATTCCTGAAAGTTAATACTTTATGACTGTTATAAGTATAGGTCAAAGATTTATCGTTAATTTATTTTTCAGGACCATTTCATTGATGATCAGTTTGAAAACAATCTAATAGATGGTAAGAAATTGCTACGATGGAATGCTGTACCAACTATGTTTGATCATCGCAGACTTCCAAAACCAAGAAACCCACCTCTTCAAAGAATATATGTAGGTATGTTATAGTTAATATCTCATTCTCCTTCATGCTGTTTGTTAGTAATAATAATAATTACCAACACTAAGATTTATATGCAGATTCATGCGTTTGTTATAATAGTAATTCTATTTGTTTTCATATTTTTTAAAATTCAAAAACTATTATATAATATAAATAACAATTAAATGTATCTATGAAATGCAATCTCATAGATACATTTATTATTTAATTGGGAGTAAGGGAGATTTAACTTACATATTTTTTATATCTTACATATTTTAAAATAAAGTTTACATATATTAGTGAAATACAGCATTTATTTCAATATACTGTATTTCTGAAAAATATGAAGTATATACTATTCAAATAAATTCTATTTTTCATGTAATTATCTATGCAGCTTTGTATATGGAGAGTTCTAAATAAAATATAAATTTCTGAAAAAATATTTTCACCTGCTATTAAGTTAATAATTTAAGAAAAATGTAAATATTGAGTATAATTCTTAATTATAAGTATTAACTTAAAAATAAATCCTAGTATATTGATTTGATGATAAAAATAATAATATAAATATAATTATTTTTGGCAAATGTTACTTTATCTAATGAAACAAAGGAATAGAAACCATGGAAATATATGAAAAAGAAAATGTGCAAACAATTGGAGATGTTGAAGACGAAGAAAAGAGAGCACTAAAGAGAAAGTTAAAGGCATCTTATAATAAAATTCACAAATTGGAAAAAGAATTACATGAATTTTTGAAAATGTATTCAACAGTAATCAAACGTGATTTCTTTTAAAACAATCATTGCAAGGTTTTACATAGTCTGATAAGACTGTTAACAATGTATTAAAATTATACATATCTTGTAGTAGAAGTGGTTATAAAGAAATCAGGAAACAGAACTTGCCATACCCATGTGTCCGCACTTTACAGAATCGGATAGCAAATTTTAAATTCACTTCTGGAATTAATAAATAAACTATATACTATAATATAATATTAATGTAAATATAAAAGAAAAATAAACATACTTAATTTCGGGTGATTTAATAAATGTGGTTGTTAATTATAATTAAAAAAAAATAAATGACGAAACAAAACTTTATTTTTGTACAAGTAAATATTTACATAAGAAAAAATGTACTCTCTTTAAGTGAAGACAGTAAAAAATGTGTTAATTTCGTTACGAATAATGCAAGTTAAACATTTTTCCTAAAACAATTATGCATTATTTAATATTCTTTGGCATGTTTTTAAATTTCTAAATGCATATTCTTTTCCTAATATGGTTGTATGAATGCGAGTTAAGTATTTCCTGCGAAAATTCTATAGTACTGTATCGCGAACAATCGGCCAGAAGGATATAAAATGGCGGCTGCAAATCAGGGTGCGCTAAATCTAGGGACTCTACGGCTTATTAACGCTTAGCGATTTCTCGTGTCAATGATATAAAATAAATATATTATTTTTAACAAGGGGAGGTTCAGACATTTGGGTCACCAATTTGTTTGAAATTGCGCATACTTGTAGTAGTCCCCTAGGACAATATAATCTATGAGTAATAAAGTGCACAACTCAAGCATTGTCAAGAAAATCGCACGAGAAGTTGTTAATATAATCTAAAATTTAATTTTCTTTCGAATGTCTCAGTAGTGCAGTGATTGACGATTTGCTTTCATGCTTACATGATCGCTGGTTCAATTATTATCTTTGAGAGTTTTTTTATTTTTAATTTATTTTATTATTATTATTTTTCTTTTACATTGTTTTATATAAATACAGTTATTTATATTTTTTTATTTGTTTTAAATATTTTATATAATGACATATTTATTGGCAAATGTTCCTCCAATTTTGATATTTTTTCCCATCTTTCTTTAATAATTTACGAGAACCTTTTCTCCGGAGACTGCACAGACTCCAAGTGGGATGATTTTAGCTAGATTCACTAATTTTATTTTTGTTTCGAATTATTAATAGTTAATTATTATTGATAATATCATATTTATTGGCAAATATTCCTCCAATTTTGATATTTTTTCCCATCTTTCTTTAATAATTTATGAAAACCTTTTCTATGGAGAGTGCACAGACTCCAAGTGGGATGATTTTTAGCTAGATTCACTAATTTTATTTTTGTTTCGAATGAAATGAAATCATACATCTTCGGCTTCTTAACTGGCCTATATCGTTCGTTAATTGTGAATCAACTTCAACCTCGTGGAACTGATTTTGATAAACATTGTTTGGTTTTTATTACATTCAATGATTTTTAAAGGTTTTATCGAAGGAAGTCATTCGGAATAGTTTTTATTTGTTATAATTGCCGAGAGAAGTAATTTTCCAATGCACCACACTCACATTGCAATCAGAAAGTTAGTATTTTTACAAAAGAGAAAGTGGCGTCATCTGTTGAAAAAAATATTATATAAACGATTGCTGATATAAATATATATAAAATAGTTAAAACAAATAAAAAATATAAATAACTGTATTTATATAAAATAATGTAAGAGAAAAATAACATTGTTTGATTTTTATTACATTCAATGATTGTTAAAGACTTTATCGACGAAAATCATTCGGAATAGTTTTTATTTGTTACAAATGCGGCGAATCAACTTCAATCTCGTGGAACTGATTTTGATAACAATGTTTGATTTTTATTACATTCAATGATTGTTAGACTTTATCGACGAAAATCATTCGGAATAGTTTTTATTTGTTACAAATGCGGAGAGAAATAATTTCACTATGTAACACGATTTTTGTTTCTGAATAATCAATATCATTTTATAATTGGTTTTACCATAAAAACATGAAAAAACTTTACTTCCCTGCAGAAACTTTGCTTTTGTGGTCAGGGCAACGAAAAGTTGAAATTTGCATACTGACTTTAAGGAAACGTACAAATTTTCGGGTTTCTCTTTGTTTAAAGACAAAAAGGGAACATTATATTTCAAATCAATAGTATATTTTAACCAAAATTCTACAAATTGATGACAAGGAACCTATAAATGTGTAGTTTTGCGAGATTTGCGAGTGTATGTCATATTAGATATTTGCAAGTATTCGACACTTGCACAGTTTCATCTAACAAGTTCCACTGCTTCAGTCTGGATGTTATGAGCTCAGCATTGGACTTTGTAAGACCAAGGTCCCTGATCAAATCATTCAGGTCCTTTTGGTTGGGATAGTATGGTTTCTTTTCATTGGTTCCACCTTCAGCACTGTCATTAGGTTCTTCAAAATCTTCCCTCACTTTCCGAGCTATTACTGTCATCACCAGTTTCATTTCCCTGTGGAGGATTAGGAACAGGAAGTTCAGGGCCATGTGGCACAGGAGCAATGGATGACGGTATGTTTGGATAAATGACTGCAGGTGCTTTCTTGCCAGTCCGTCGTTTAGAAGGGTCCACCATGCAGAAGTAGCAGTTCGTAGAATGGTCCGTGAGTTCTCGCCAAATTCTTGGAACACCAAACTTCATAGCCCTCTTTTCCCCTCGGTACCATCCTTCCAGAGTGTTCTTACAGGTTGCACAAGTTACATGTGGAGCCCAGGATTTGTCCTGGTCTCCAACAGGCATCCCGAAGTAAGCCTTGTATGCTTCACACATCTTAACTAATGAAATGGGGAATTTTTTTCCTCTCATTTTAATAAATTCCCCACAAATAAAACAGAATGCATCTGCTGGATGCTTGCAACTTCTTGAAGCCATATCTGAGTTGAATCAACAGTCAAACAATTATGGGGAAAATCTCACTGACTGTGGGTACTTTGAAAATTAAAAAGAAATCTTTATTAGTATCAGACTCATGAAACAGACAGTAATTTGTATTCAAATAAAACTTTTCCACGATTATATTATATTAGACAAAAATTCTATTAAAATTTGGTACCAAAAAGAATTAAAAAAATGTAAAAGTTGGCAGCTATGTAAATACCACTGTGACAGCCACAAAAGCAAAGTTTCAGGGGTATAACTACCCTTTTCTACATACTTGATGCTCAATTAAACAGAAAACAATACTTTCGAACCAGAAACAGAACTTTTTTGAAAATTTGTTACATAGTGTTTTCAAATGCACTACAATCATTTTACAGTCAGAAAGTTAATAATTTTACAGAATAGAAAGTGACGTCATCTATTGACAAAAAATATATAGAAGCCATCGTAGATATAAACATATATAAAATATTTAAAACAAATAAAAAAATATAAATAATATAAACATATATAAAATATTTAAAACAAATAAAAAAATATAAATAACTGTATTTATATAAAATAATGCAAGAGAAAAATAATAAAAAATAAATAAATAAAAATAAAAAAGTTGTCAAAGCTAAGAATTGAACCAGCGATCACGCAATTATAAAAGCAGATCTTCAACCAGTGCGCTACTGAAACATTCGAAAGATAATTAAATTTTAGATTATATGAACTCACAAGTCAGTACGAAAGTTCTCGTACGATTTTCTCGACAATGTCTGAGTTGTGCACTTTATTACTCACACATTATATTGTCCTAGGGGACTATACAAGGTATGCAAAATTTCAAAAAAAAATCGGTGACCTGAATGTCTGAACCTCCCCGTACTTTATTACTCACACATTATATTGTCCTAGGGGACTACTACAGGTGTCCTTTATTACTCACACATTATATTGTCCTAGGGGACTACTACAGGTGTGGAAATTTCAAAGAAATCGCTGACCCGAACCTCCCCTTGTAAGAGAACTTCCCCTTGAAAGAACAAGGGAGAGGTTCAGATAAGGGGGAACTTCCCCTTATCTGAACCTCCCCTTGTAAGAGAAATCTCAGAAGATTGAATATTAGCCATTTATAAACGGCTAATATTCAATCTTATCTGTATAATAATCCTTGAATCTATAATTTAGAATCTTAATTAATATTATTCCAAATTCAGTTCCAAATGCCTGACCATACTAATAAATTTTATAAACATCAGTTAAATTAGTTAAAATGTTATAAGGGAGAAAATGTTGAAGTTTGAACCTTCGCCGTTTTTAAATGATTGCACGTTTGAGCGAGCTAGCCGAGGTCAGCACACACATATTTCTGGACAGACTCAACTCTGGCTAGGGACATAAATTTTCGAGGTACGGACATTCTGACCCCAGACATAATATGTTTGGCCAAAGACAGACTTGGTCTGTCCACGAACCGTAATTAACTTAGAATTTTTCGGTCGTTTTAACCTGTCCGGGGACAATCTCGTTTAATAAACAATCACTAGTCTAGCCACGGACAGTCTATGCCTGTCTCTGGAGTGTCTAGACCTAGCCATGGACAACATTCTCGCCAAAACTGGCCGAATATAGTCTACGGCTATCCCTGGACAACCTATCATCAGACAGTCTAGGCCTAGCCCCGGACAAACTATCGTCGGACAGAGTAGGCCTGGCTATGGACAATATACTGTCCAAATACAGTTTAGGCCTAGCCACGGACAGTGTAGGCCTAGTCGAACATATGTTCGGCCTAGCCCGGGATGTAGGCTAGACCTAGTCACAATTACTTTTAGTTCGTTTGACTACTTTTACTTATCCCTTTATCGTTAAGGCAATATCAGCTTGGCAGTTGAAATACTGGGACATATTCCTAAATATTCCCTTGCAAAATCTATTGATAGGAGATATGACAAACTCCCATTAACTTAGATGACAGTAATTATAGATATGAACTGTTCTCGGAAAATAACCGTTCGGTACGTGTTCTTCGGAAATACAATTAACTTGAAATGTACATGTATTGGTATGTCCCCTAATACGTAATGAAGTATCGTATAGTTACGAGGAATGAATGGCGGATGGCATGTACCCGTACATGTCATCTGTTAGACGCAGCGCGGACAGTTACTATTCGGTACCTTGTAAGGCGGGACTACACCAAATTCGGAACGTATATGAAGTGGTATGTCAGCTAAGTAATATCCAAATATGGTAAAGTTCCGACCAACGGATATTACACTATGACTGTCCGCAAGTACGAACTTGTCCGTGGACAATGGAACAAAAACCTTCCAGTTAGCTACGTTGCTGCCACGCCGTAGGAGGAACGAACTAGGTGCTTGTCCCGGCTCCGCCGAACCGCCCACACAGAAATTTTTTTCTAAAAATCTTCAAAGCCTCCTTTCTGGGGTTAACACGCTGCTAACCTAATGTCTTCTGACCTAAGGTATCCTAACCTAAGGTCCTATAACCTAATATCTTATAACCTAAGGTCCTATAACCTAATGTCTTATAGCCTAAGTTCCTATCCCTTACCTACAATAACCTATAACATAATGTCTAACTAATCTAAGCCTACAATAACCTAAGGTCTAAATTCTGTAAGGTATCTTATAACAACCTATCCTATAAGGTAAGGCTAAGCTAATGTCCTATAAGCTAAGGCCTAAGATCCAATTAAAGTAAGGTAGCTTATTCTAACCTATTGACTAACCTAACCTAATGTATAACCCATCCACTAATCGAAGGTCTTAAAAATAACCTATTCTAATGGCTAATGTCCTAAGGGTAACCTATAACCTAAGGTCCACTAACCTCAGGTATCCTAATATAACCTAATGGACCCCCTTAATATTCTCCCTGAGGGGGCGTAAAATAAGCAAAATGTCCTAAAGTTAAGTTAACATATGGTCTTATCTAACATGATGTCCTAAGCCTAATGCATAATCAATTCTAACGTATCCTATAACATATTGTCTTATAACCTAAGGTCTAATTAAACCAAGACCTAAGGTCAATAAAAAGAGCTAAAATAAATGCCTAACTTATAAGGTCCTCCTAAAATATGGCTGCCTATAAATGCATAATAATGGCTAGATTTAATTAAAATATGGATAGTTGTTAAATTTCATTGCAAAATAGCTATATTTATGGTGATTAAATTTAAATTAAAATGTCACTGAAAATGTCTAATTTACATTGAAAATGGCTAAATTTAATTGTAAAATAGCTAAAATTGACTTAAAATTGCTAAAAATAATGGGTAATAATATCTAAGTTTACTTAAAATGTGGTTAAATTTAATTTGAAAATTGTCTAAATGGCTAAATTTTATTCCAAAAATTGCTAATTTTCACTGAAAATCCCCATCTAACTGGCCAGGTCACGTGACACCTAACTTGCCACCTTCACTTCCTAATTGGCCCAGCCATAGCTGGTCACACAGCCAGAAAGATGGCACTGCAGCATGATGGTAATACTGGTCCAGACCCAGGCCTCCTGTTGGTCAGAGGTCACATGATGTATCCCAAAAAGATGGCACATCAAGAGGCACACTTCATGGCACCCAGCCATTGGCACAAGTGCTGGCCAACTCAGAGGTCACCAGCCAGAGCCCAGACATAGTCTGTAGAGGTCATGACATAGGTCATTAACCAGACATAGACTGAGCAGCGTGGTCGGCGGTTCGGCGGAGCTGGGACAAGCACCTAGTTCTTTCCTCCTACAGCGTGGCAGCAACGGTGCTACCTGGAAGGTTTTTGTCCGGTCGTCTACGGCTAGGCCTAGTCTGTCCTCGTCCTATGCCAGGCCTAGACTGTCCAGGGCTAGGCCTAAGATGTCCCGGGTCCGGACAGATATATTCTGTCCAGAGATTTTGCTTAAACTTAAAAATTTACAAGTTCATATACCTTTGGACAAGTATTATCTGTCCACTGACAGCCTTCGTTTAAACTCAGAGTTAATGTCCATTATTCTGGCCTCGGCCAGGTTATACCTGTCTATGGACCTTCGCTTTAACTATGTCAAGTAAAACCAGAATTGTTAAATTATCGATATCATATTCATATCTGATATCTTTCTAAATTTTATAAAAATTTATAAATTTTATAAAATTGTATATTAAGAGTGGCTCAGAAATTTGAATACAGTATTTTGCTATTTTTAACAATTAAACTAGAGGTTAAATTATGAGGCGCTTCGAGGTGGCCTTTAATGATAGAACTTTACTGCCAGATTTTATGAAAATATTCTTTATATGCGATGCTTAAAGTTGTGTTTTATTAAAACAAATACAGGCGATGCCGCTTAATTGGGCCACCGGTTAATTGGGTCAGCCGCATTTTTGTGCCAAATCTCAAAGAACGGAAACAAAATTAATACATAAATTAAACGCTTAATTGGGACAGTATCAGAAAAGGAATTTAGCAAGTTTTGACATATTTTAGGGATTTTTCGAAAGTATGTCAACCAACGTCTGCTTAAGAGTCTACCGTTGCTATATACTGTACCTAGCGGTATTAATATTATTCCATTTTTAAATCTGCCAAGATGCCAAGAAATGATTTTACACTTTCAAGTAAAATTGCTTTGGCTGGATATAAATTAAAAGCTAGCCATTTACAAGCTATCGTAGACTCGCTGATATAACTGATGTACCAAAATCTACCATAGCGCATCTTCTATAACAAGAAAATCAATTGCGTGAAGAGTGGGCATTACAGAAAGAAATTCCAAGAACATCCAAAAGAAAGCGTGATGGAAAGGATTCAGAAGTCGATGAATTATTAGATCAAATGGTTTCTATAGTTAGCGGGAGAGGCGTGAATATTATCAGTCCAGTGTTGAAGGCAAAGTCAGGAGATCGCTAAAAGTTAATAATTAGGTATATATTTTAATAAATCATTAAAATAGATACCTAATTATTATTTTTCACCTATTTATTTATTTATGTACGTATTAAATTTTAGAATTTATTATTAGTTCGTTTAATTGGGGAAGCCCCTTAATTGGGCCAAAATGAATTAGTCCCAACGTTTTCCAATTAAGCGGAATTGACTGTATATGTTAATAATTAAATTGAACATTGTGACCATAAAAAGGAATAAATTTATATTAAATCTTTCACAAAGAACTTAATTTAAAATTAGAATATAGATTATATAACTTCTATCGAAAAAACATTTCTTGTAATAGCAATAAAACTTATTATACGGTAAAAAAAAAATATGAAGAGTATGAACAACAATAAGATATTTTTATAATCTCTAAAAATTTAGCAAACAATATAATGTCTTTAATAGATATAAATATTATAAAAATTCTAGATAAACATTAATTAAAATTATTTTTCTTCAGTATTCAATATTTGTATTTTAAATTCTGTTGGTTTTTTTCTGACAAGGGATTAAATTTCTCTTCAGATTATTGATGCGACTAATTTTAGTTACGTTCAAAACCCACGTGTTCTACTTGTAATCGCTGGTAACCAATAGAATTACAGAATTTCGGGAGTGTGTGCATATTCTAATATATTCTAGTGTTGATCGTATTCAAGATTGTATAAGGTAAATGTGTTTTCAAAAAAAGTTTTGATTTATTCATTTATTTTATGAGTTGTTATCGAATGTATATTATATTTTATTGAAAACTGAAACATTTACACGACATCTGGGTAAGTTATTTAGATTTTGTGAGTTTGGCTTATAATCAAGGCTTAATATAGACATTAGGGCAACTACTTAGGCCCAAATCCGCAAAAGTCATTCATTTTTAATAAATATATGTTCGGGACATAGTGTTCGCTAATTAAATTCTCAGGTTATTAAAGAAATGCTTCTTCTTAATGAGAGGAACTTAGATTACAATAATGAAAATGAACAATCACAAAAAATTATAATATAATTATATCTTGTACATCAAGATTCTAGATAATTAGTACCTAAATATTTATTCCTTTGATAAGATTTCCAAAGATTTTTTTAAATAATTTTGATTATTATAAAAAAAATTAGCAATTACTGTAAAGTGCACATTTTATTTCATAGTTCAGCTTAAATATATGAAACAGTTGATGCTGCAAAAAAGTAAAATGATCTTTTTTATAGTAAATTTTATGAATTTTGATGATAAATTTTTTTCTCAAAAATATAATATTTTCAAATAATTGCAAAAAATCGTAATTTTATTCTTATTTGAGATTTTATTCAAAATATAAAAGTCTAATTTTACTTTTACAGGACTAATAATTATAAATGAATATAATTGGTGACATAAGAAAAAATTGGTCTGAGCAGGATTTCTGTAGAGTGGCAATACAATTAGAAATAGTTTTACTTTACTTGTTATAAGTAATGTATGGATCATTAATCAAGAGTAACACCAAGTACTGGCTTTCTTTCGTGTTACCAACTGTACAATTTTATTTATGATAAAATTATATTTTGTTGTAAATTTTTAATACTTTTTCGGTAGGGGTAAGGGCTCAAAAAATATATTTCGAAAGTTACATTAGGCCTTGATTATAATAAAATTCGAAAAAGTCAACGTCCATAACAAAGTGAATTTATCTTGTTCTAGGCTCTTATTTACTTTTGGCTGAGACTTAAAGATTTACTTTTTTATTTTCTTTTTGTCGTTTTTTGTACTCCCAAATGTCAACGCCATAAAGAAGAGGTACCTAAGTGGTGCAGAAAAATGAAAAAAATCAAAAAGAGAAATCAAACAAGCCTTGCTGAACAAATGATAAAAACACAAACTTTTTCAACTTGGCTTCACTCGTAGAATATCAACGGACGATCAACTTGATACTTCTCCAAGTACGTCTACAGGTGAAATTATGGCAGTAGATCTTCCACCTGAAAAGATTGTTGAAGATGAAGATAAGGTTCAGATACAGGATGCCATTCAAACTGATTCGAATGTTCAGTTAGATATTCAAAACAGAAACCACCTGGGACCAGAATATCAAAATGATATTGTGTTATGGCGAAATATTATCGAAGAAGTGCGAAATTTCTGGTGTAAAACAGATTCTACGGAATGTCGACATTTTGACAATGATTTTTCAGCTTCATGCAGACAGTATGATGATTGTAAAAGAAACTTTTCCCATTCGATGATGTTTCGAAAACATGTAAGTGGTGAAAAAATCAAAAGAGAATAGCTCATGTATTCTCCATCCACAGGAAATGTATATTGTTTCTCATGCATTCTATTTAGTGAAACATCTCTTTCCAAACTTAATTTTTGGAAGGATTTTCTGACTGGAAGAATGCAGCACAAAGAAGGAAAATGCATAAAGACAGTTCAACGCATCAGGCATGTGTACAGACACTTATTTGTAGAAGACGCATACATAATCGAATCGACAGTTCTTTGGAAACTCAATTTAATAAAGAACAAGAATATTGGATCAAAGTTCTGCAAAGAGTAGTATCAGTAATCAAATTTCTCTCATCACGTGGACTAGCCTTTCGCGGTGTTGTAGAACTCGTTTGTTCTTAACATAATGGCAACTACTTGAGAATTTTAGAGTTAATCGCGGAGTACGACCCTTTTCTTAGTTCACGTATATCCAAATACGGCAATAAAGGTCGAGGAAAACCTTCCTATTTGTCTTCTACAATATGTGAGGAAATAATTGAAATAATGGGAAATAAAGTTCAGGAAACTATTATAAAGGAAATCCAGGAAGCTAAATACTTTTCTCTGAGCGTTGATTCTACACCAGACATAGCTCATACTGACCAATTGACAATAGTGCTTAGATATGTGGGAGTATCTGATGGTGAAATGGCAGAACGCTTTCTTACATTCATTCCCATAACAAGTCACACTAGAGAAGCACTTGCCAGCACTGTTTTGACCTTCCTAAACAAATACGGCATTGATATAAAAAACTTAAGGGGACAATCTTATGACAATGCAGCAAATATGTCAGGATGCTACAATGGTCTTCAAGCGCATATTTTAAAGATAAATCAGCTTGCACACTACATTCTGTGCGCAGCACACTCGCTAAATTTAGTTGGAATATGTGCTGCAGAAAGCTGTGTTGGAGCAGTTTCATTCTTCGGGCTTATGCAAGCAATGTACAACTTTTTCTCAGCATCAACACACTGTTGGGCGATTATGTTGCAATGTGTTGAGGACAGCGATAATGAATATCAGCAAGACTCTGCACTAGTTCTAAAAAGAGTGAATGACACAAGGTGATGTGCAAGAGCTGATGCAACTAAGGCTTTATCCGAAGGTTATAGTAGCTTCCAGAAAGCTTTGCAGGTCATTGCTGAAGATATGAATCAAAAGCCACAAGTAATTCATGAAGCTAAATGCCTCCTAAATGACTTGTCAAAGAAAGAAAATGTTATCATGGCAGGCTTCTGAGCTGTAATCTTAAACCGGATCAATGGAGTAAATAAATCTCTACAAACGAAATCAATAGAACTTCAAACAGCCGTCAATCTTCTGAAATCATTACTCGATTTTTTAAATTCGCAAAGAGAAATGTTTGATGAATACGAAAGAAAGGCAAGTAAGAAAATAGATTCGCAATACACCGATGAATGTAGATGTGTGCACATAAGAAAACAACATTACGATGACGGTGACGCAGAAAATGTTGTGCTTCAAGGAAGTGAAAAATTCAAAACTGAAACTTATCTACCTATATTAGACAGTTTATGTGGAGAACTTTCCCGTCATTTGGAAGCATATAGTAAAATATTTTTCCTATTTGGGTTCCTTGTTGACTTCCATCAAGGGAAGATACAGAAATTAAAAAAGCTGCCCAAAGATTTAGAGAACATTACTCTGAGAACATCGAATTCGAATTCGCAGATGAAATGGTTCATTTTAAGTACTTCATATTACAAATAGAAGATTTTAAAAATGAAGAAACAGTACCAGCATCGCGATCATACAAACTTATTTTCAAAAACTTGGTGCAATCAACGTTTCCCAATGTTATGACAGCATTAAAAATATATAGGTGTCTCATGATAACAAACGCTACTGGTGAACGAAGCTTTTCAAAGTTAAAAGTGCTAAAAAACTGTCATCGATCTTCAATGACACAAGAAAGACTGACCTCACTTGCTATTATGGCCATTGAATACGACGTCTTGCAGAACATAGAATTCCAAGATGTTCTAAAAGAATTCATGGCCAAAAAATTGAGAAAACCAAATATTTAGTTATTTTTAATTTTTTTTTTATTGTATATAATATTTAAAGTAAGAGTTTGAGGTAAACATGGGTATATAAGTAAGAAGTAATATATACTTTACTTTTAATAATTATCATTTATTTATATTTTATATTAATTTGTTGATAATTTGTTATTTTTTTTGTGCAATAAAATTACATTCCTAAAACTGTTGTGTAATAAAATCATATTCGTAAAATTATTAGTTGACAGGGCCCCGAGATTTCGACTGCCTAAGGGCCTCCATCTTGTTTAATCCGGCTTTGTTGAGAACTATATGTATTCGTATGCCATACTGGCTCAGATACCAATATGTTAAATCAAACAAATTATAATAATAATGAAATTATTTTTGTCATGCAAATATTAAAGAATTATTTTTCATTATTATTAACAGATAAATAAAAGAACTCTTATAAAGATTAATTACTGCCTTAGGCAGAATCTGAGAATGGAAGTTATTTACATAATATGCCAGTAAAATTTGAGAGTGCACTATTTCCACTTTGATTTTTCGTATTTTATAACAGATGATGGAGTAAGGACTAATGTACACTTCTTACTTTAGTTAATAAAAACACAACACAAAAGCCAAATAGTAAGAAAAATCGTTTAATCAAAAACGTTTTCGGCTATCCACGTAGCCTGCCTCAGTTATAATACACAGATCAGAGAAGTTTCTCTCCCTCATCATACCAAGTCAGGAACCAATCAGTGTCCAGTTCCTAACATCAACAAACACCAGTTGGACAGTCACCATTCAAATACATTAATAAGAAAACCCGACAAAACGTTTACAACTAACATCACAATACAACATCTTTATAACACATAAAACATTTTTACATATAAACCAAATACAATACATATAAAACATTTTAAAATAACGTTAAATCAATTACAATAATCATTAAGCTTCAATAAATAGGTATACGTATAGGTATATGACGAACAGGAAATAAACTAAAAACTAAAAAATAAAAAATAAAAATAAAAATAGTAACTGTAAAACCTGCCATAAGAAACCTAGAACATAATAAAGAGGTACCCAAAACAAATCCGCGGTAAACCGCCATAAGGTCCACCCCCAAATCGCTTGTTTCTCTGATCTGTGTATTATAACTGAGGCAGGCTACGTGGATAGCCGAAAACGTTTTTGATTAAACGATTTTTCTTACTATTTAGATGATGGAGTTTTTGCTACAAACTCAGTTGTGCTTTTTTTTATAGCTATGTTTCTGATTTGAAATGCTTTTTTATGAATGTTTAACATTTATTTATTGAAACTCAGATTCCTATTTTCAATTTTTTTAATACTTCATATTTGAAAAAAAATCACAAACCCAGGAACTTGTTAAGCAGAAACTTGAAAACGAGAATTACATGTACCGTATATGTTTAAATTGGAAATTTTGTTAAAACTTAACCAATAAAAATATAGATTATCAGGATTTTTATTTTTTAGGGTTATGGATTCATCAGAATTACAATTCTCATACACTTACGAAAAAATATTTTTGTTTTTCATTCATAGTAAATTAAGTCACTAAAATTGTTCAAACAAATACAAATATTAATCACTAATCTGTTTTAATAGTCAAATGCTTTATCAGAAATATTTTCAATGCACTCAGCACTTTCTTCAGCTTCTAATATATAGTAGTACATAATATGTATTAAAATATCAAGCGAACAAACTTACTAGAGATTAATATTAATCTAGAACTCTCTAATCTTACTGAGTTAGCCTAGTTGGGAATGTAGCTTGTTGGCCTGTCCGATATGTGTTTTTGTCTAAATTTCAGTTATATAAGCTATCCAAAGGGGAAATTTGCTTGATATCCTAGTGGTCTAATTGTTAGGATGTTAGGGCATTATCCTAAAGCAGGGATTGGCAACCTTTTTTAATAGGAGGGCATATTTCAGAAATGCGGGAATTCGGCAGTCACCATAACACACAGTGGCTGGATAGAGTATTACGAGGATAGTGGGGAGACTGGGGACAGAAAATAGTTCACTATATGCAGCATCAGATGTCTCTAGTACTCAAATTGATTCATCTAATCATTTAGTGTTATATAGATGTTGCTAAGATTCAGTTTTCATCAAAAATTTAATTGTATGAATGGCAAAGATAAAATCAAAGTGCGCAATAGTAAAGAACTTTTTCTAAAATTATTCATTACAACTATGAGTATTTGTTGTTCAAATATCTAAAATTTAGATTTCAGATATTTGAACAGCAGGCAGTTAAAAATTGCTTTGCAGGCACCACATTGCCAACCCTTGTCCTAAAGGTTCCTGGTTCAAATTTGGGTCAGGATAAATTTAATTTTCAGATAAACTAGAAATTTGAATACTTATTAGTCAATAGATGAAGTCACATTGGTAAAATTTAATTTAATCATTAATTTCAGTTATTTCTAAATTAATTTGTAATGCTAGAGTTATTTAGCTAGTATTTTGTCATGTATTAGAAGCTGAGAAAGTTCCAAGTCCATTGAAAAATGTTTCTGATAATAAGAGTATTTGGCTGCTAAACAGCCTAGTGATTAATAATAATTTCATTCATTTGTATTATATATATATTACATTATTTATGTTTTTCATTTGTTCATCTCTATTCAATACTTTGAATTAACAATAAATTGATTTTTATTATTTGAAATGTACTTAACTTGGTTTAAATTTTATAAAAAACATTTAGTTAATCACAGTTAAGTTAAAAGTGATCACTAAATATATTTTCTATAAATATAATAATTAATGAAGCAATTCAATCTTCTAACAAATGAAATAGAAGGTATGACTTTCGATTTATAATAATTGAATACAAAATATGCTGTTTTTAATTTAATAATCTTTTTAGCATATAAAAAAATTAGAAGATTATTACAGATCTATAGCATATATATGTGCTCAGATACCTGGGGTACCATATTTTGTGATTATTTTTTATTTTAATTATGATTAGCTTTTATTAGTTTTTATTTTTGATTTTTATTTATATATACTATATAATATATGATATAAATAAAAAACTTTGAAATGAATCTTTGTTATTTAGAATTTATTTTATATTTATTTATTTAGATAACTATTAATTTTCCAACTTTATGAATCATAAAATAAAATCATTATTAAACTTTTAAATTAGATAGGATTTGTAATCTTTGTTACAGGATAGATTATATAACATATGATACTTTTTTTTTACAGATAACATATTATAATTTTACAGAAGCTTATATTCGTGCAAAAAATGAGAATAAATTAATTCATGCAATATTACTTTGGGGTGCTCTTGATGATCAGTCTTGCTGAGGATCTGGGCGGACTCTGAGAGAAAGTATCCTCTCAAGTCCGCCTGTAATGCAGTTATTGAAAAATTATTTTATTAGCACATGGATTCTTACAATAGATTTAGAGGTAATGCTTTCATATCTCTAATTTAATCTAATATAAATGTTTTTACCAAAATATAAGATTTTTTTTTTTACAAAAGTACAGGCATACTTTGCTTTATAGCACTTTGTTAATATGGCATTTCTCAAATATATTCTATGTTTTTATTTTATATATCAAAATGAAAAATATATGCAAAATAATACTTAGAATAGGTATATAAAACATATATTAAATCATAGAAGGCTAGCCCAAAACTATTCTGGAAAACTGATGTTAAATCTGGAATCAAATCTGGATCGTCCAAGATGATAGGCAAATGCTTTAAAACTTGGCAACCTGGCCATGTTTTAAAGCAATCACCTAACACTATTTTAGGCCTAATACTACTATGCACTTAAAGAATTATAGTATAAATAAGTTTTTAGGCTTTTACATGCATTAGCAAATGAAGAAAGGCTATGATTTGCTTTACAATTGTAGTCTGGCATATAACTGCCACAATAATGAGGTATGCTTGTATACCTTTAAAAATATTAACTGTTTGATATACAGTATTTTATGGAGTTATATTAATAATTTCAAATGTTTAACACATTTAGATCAGTTTTATAATATTCAATTAAAGTTTTTATTAGTTTAAAACAGAACTGATGGTTAAAGCTAACAGGACTTTTAACTGGACATTATAAAATAGGGTGTTATAGTTATCAGAAACAGAATTAATATTATAATTTATGTAATATTGACTAAGAACTTGGATTTTAAAATATAAGCTTTTAATTGGATTAAGTAAATTTTTAAGTTACAAGAAATTAGAATAGTTTCATATTTAAGAATTTTAATTTTTTTAAATTAATATTTGAATGTGAAAAACTAAGAAAACCTTATTATTATTCTCATTTTAATTTATAGTTTACAATAAAAAGTAATTTAAATAATTAGTATTGAAAATGAGACTAAAAGAACTTTTCCTGCTATAAATTCATACCAATATGAAGAAGTTTCTCATCTAGGCATAAGGATTCATTTTTCCAGTTTACTGTTTAGATTGGCTTGTTTTTGTCAATGTATTTAATTTTTCTTCTGTTCATTTTTAAAACCTGAATTTTAATTAAGCTTATTAGGAAATATACTTAATCATAATAGTCAGCTAAAATATTTAGCAATATGTTATTTATTCCATCTTATAAATAATATATGGCATGATTGTTTATAAATATCCATTACAAAATAGCTATTATGTAAAAAATAGCCAAGTACTAAAATAATAATAATATAATATTACTTGAATTGAAAATATTTAACAAGGAAAATGTTGAAAAAATTCCATAAACAAGAATATTTGTATTTTATATATTATAATATATTTTAGAAAACAGTAGTTTTTAACTTTTGAAGTCACAGAACACTTTTAATTATAAAAAATTTATGGAACACTAAAATCAATTAAGTTTATATAAAAGGGCACAATGTTAAAACCAACATGAAAAATTATGTATGCAGTGCTGAATATATCTTTTATTAAAAATTATATATTTTATATACAGATAGTTCCTTCTTTACAACTGATTTGATCTTGGAGTGAGTTCCTTAAATAAAAACTCCTAAATCAAGAATCAATTTGCCATAGAGGCCACCACTGTTAAAATCAGAAATTCTGTTCTCAACAAGGAAATTTGACCATAACAAAATTAAGTAAAATCAACAAAATCAATAATATATGATTAAATAATGATTTATTTAAATAAATAAATGCAAGAAAAACTACCTATTCTCATGCTTTAAATAAAATCAAATCAAACAAACAGTACTATTATGGCAGTTGAATTAAACAGAGTTAAATATTTTATTAGCTGGAATGTACAGAACTAATATGTGTATATTAGTTCTGTACATTCCAGCTAATAAAATATTTATTAGCTGGAATGTACTATGTAATATGTGTATTGCATAGTACATAGTATTTATACTATGTAATATGTGTATATTTCTGTATTACTTCTGATGAGGACTAGTACTGGTCAAAAACATTCCAGTTAATAAAATATTTAAATCTGCTTAATTTAACTGCCATAATAATGCTATTTATATGATTTGATTTTATTTAATGATTTATTTATCTAAATACATGAAAATATAGCCTTTTAAATCAAGCAAATTATAATAATAAAGAAATTATTTATGTTATATGAATATTACAGAATTTTTATTCTTTGCCATCAGTATGGACAAATGATAATACAGTGAATAATATCTTAAGAACAATTTCAGGAATGAAAATTATTTAGATAATTTGCTAGTGAAACAAGGTAGCAAGAGCACATGTTACTTTTGCTTCTCTGTTCACACTTTGATTTTTCCAATTTTGTAGCAGACAATGGAGTTTCTGTTACAAACCCAGTTATACTATAGTGAAACCTGACTTTGTGACTACCTTGTATTAGAAGACTACGATTTTATGGGAACCAAATTTTTCCCATAGAAATAATGCTATTTGACCCTCCATAAGAAGTCCACCTGCCTAACGCGACCATGACCATCATTTTTATAGATCAAATATAAAGTGAAACTGTCTATGACGTCCATAATTTTTTAACATCACTACTAATTGACTATCTTTATTGCTTACATCAGTACAGGTTTCTTTTAAACTTAAATTTCATTTAAGCCAAACTACTACAATTGATTTTCTTTAAACTTAAATTTCATTTAAGCCAAACCACTATAATTGAAAAGATTACACTGTATGAATTTTTCTTCGTCATTCATACGATGAGAATGATGTAGAGCACTGGAATAACGAAATCATGGTGTCATTTCTACTTTAATGCAATATCTTTTTAATATGCACATTCCTTAGATTTGTATCTGTGATATGATAATTAAATTTTGTATTAAAAACATTAAAAATCATAACGTGATGGCCTATGGCGAAGTAATTGAGGGCAACAGGGAAAGTGAAAACAATCAGCAACTGAATCCAGATGTTTGTGTTCTACGCAAGCGTATTAACCAAATTTAACCTCATATACATGTGATGCTATCAATTCACTTTGGATGTTGAAACATGGCTAAATCATGAGCTAAACAGAAAATTAATCCTTGAATTTAGAACAGCAAATAAAAATGATTGAAGACAGTAAGAAAGGTTTTCTAATGAGCATTAGCAGAAAAAAATAAACATGGAGAAAACAGATTCACAAAATATTGTCTCAAAAAGAAATTCTGACTAAATGGAAGAAGAATGGAAATTGCAACCTTAAGCAAATGACACCCTGCAAGAAACATGTTGAAGAATTAAAATGGCATCAACAATAGAAAATAATGAAAAATTGTTGTCTCAACAACATCGAACATTGCTTTGCTGTAGAAATTATAAAAAATAAAAGTGGAAGTGAACAAAGCACTATTGATCGACATCGAACACTGCTTTGAGGTAGAAATTATAAAAGTGGAATGCGACAAAGCACTATTGATAGTTTTTTCCATACTAGTAAAAGTGGAATGCGACAAAGCACTATTGATAGTTTTTTCCATACTAATTAAACATGTTGTTTGTTTAAATAAATGATAAATGGTGTTATAAATTGTAACAAAAACATACGTTTTGATTTTATTAAAGTGTAATAATTTTGTTTCATTTAAAAATGCGTATTCTATTAACCTGTATAAGAGACCAGTTTTGATGAATGGGAGGTGATCATCTTATACAGGTTCTACTGTATATTCTTTAGCTATATATGTGGAGTTAGCATTTATTTATTGCAATTAATATTCATATTTTTTTTATTTTCTTGATACTTCATATTTGAAAATATTCATAAATCAGAAATTCATAAACCAAAAATTACCTGTATTTGTAAGTAGAAACACTCAACACTAGCACTAATTAATAGACAATAACAGTTCACAATTTATTTAATTTGTGTAACATTTTCAGTATCCCCATATTCAGCATGTTACAAAATATAGAACATTTTCAAAAAATCAAATCAAACTATATATTATGAAACCCTTTTTAAAATATTTTTAAATTCAATTTTTTGAAAATATTTTATACTTTGTAATGTGCTGAAGATGGGTGTACTGAAAATGTTACACAAATAAAATAAATTATAAAATGTTATTGTCTAGTAACTAGTGCTAGTATTGATGTGTTTCTAGTTAGAGAAAATAAGCAATTGTCATTAGATGTACCTGTATTGTAAATTTCATAATTCCACAGAATACTTGTGGCAAGTGTGTGGACTTGTTGAGAACCACTTCTTTCAAATAATTATTAAAACAAAAATAATCTTAGTATATATCATAATGACATTGATCAGTACATTATCAAAAAGTTTATTCTCAATACATAAAAATAAATGATGTAAAAGTATAATCAAATCAGATATAGTATATAAAAACAAATATCACATGTAAATTTATTGATTATAGATTAGATAGTAATAAATTGTACAATCAATACAATTAAACATTGAAAAAATATAGCAGTTTCTGTTAAACATAATAACTCTGTTCTTTGTGTTAATACTGCATTTATATTTTGGATATGATGTTTCATTGGTTGATTACTTCCTTTTCTAATCAAGAGTGAAATTATTCAAAGTATAATCTATGCAATTAATAAACAATAGTGTTGCAACTGTATGAATAATTTTTCTTAAATTTATAAAGGGAAAGTGTGTTTTTAATTAAATATTAACAAAGAAAGCTCTTCTCTCAAAAAATCCTATAGTTGAGAACTTCATTCCTCCAATTCAAGCATTAATTTAGAAATAGCTAGTTGATTGATTTTAATCTAATTTCATCAGTATATCAAAATCCCCAATTAATATCAATTATATACTTGTCTTTTAAATACAATAAGACCCCACTTAATGCTATTCTGTTTAATGCTGTTTCAATATAATACGGTTTTTTCAAATTATATATTTTTTATTGATTCACTTTGATGTGGATTTTAAAACTGTTATACTCATATAAATTGGAAATCTCACGAATATGTTGCTTTGATACTCTTATAGACTCTCGCAGAGCGTTTGGTTTCAATGCAAACGCATATGAAAGTTTGCTGCAGTCACATATCATATTTATGATCGATCATCAACATTATTTTATAGTAATAAAAATAACAATTACCCCATTTTAGTTTTAAACTGAATGCTGCCACTTCAAAATATACAATAAGATCCACTTAACGCTGCTCTGTTTAACATGTTATATCCAATTGATATTTGGATATAATGCAGTTTTTTCAAATTCTATATTTTTATTGATTCACTTTGGCATGGTTTTCAAACCTTTTTTCTTATATAAATCGGAAATCGCAGGAATTTGTTACATTGATACTCATATGCCGTCTCACAGTGGGTTTGATATCAGTGCAGTGCAGTACATATGAAAGTCTCCTGCAGTTGAGTTCATATTTATGATCAGTCATCAATGATATTTTACAGTAATAAAAATAACAATTATCCCATTTTAGTTGTTTTAATCTGAATGCCTGCCACTTCAAACTATAATTCCTTGAAGATTAGAATGTTTTTCTTTCATCAATATTTTTTGTTGTTTATAATTTACTACTGTTTGATTATTGCTTTTTGTTCTTAAAAGTTTTTATTTTTTAATTTTAATTTTTTCATGAATGATTTATGAATATAAATCGATATTAGCAATAAATGTCTATAATTAATGTAATACAATAGTAATAATACATGTTACAATTTAAATCTATAATTAATGTAATACAATAGCAATAATACATGTTAGATCGGAAGAGTATATTAATGTAATATAATAGTAATAATACATGCTACAAAATAAAATAAAAAAATGCTATGTATTTACAAAATAAAAAAATGTATATATATTTTTTTATTCACTGTCCCATTTCACCTATTCCCATTATTGCTATGTATATATTTTTTATTCACTATCCTGTTTCACCTATTCTCATTATTTACATGTTAAAATGACCTTGTTTAACACTATTTCATTTAATGCTTTGTTTTCTTGGAACGTATCCTCCACGTTAAACGGGGTCTTACTGTAATTATAAAAGAAACATGTAAAACAAAAAAAAAAAATACAAAACATATTGCAATATTAAAATAATAATGATATAAATCATCATAAATAATTTATTAGTAATTTAATTTAAAATATTAAATATATAATTGCAGAATATATATAAAATAATTCATTCTTAGTTAAGAGAAAGAGCATGTAATATTGGTATATTGTATATTATGAATAAAAGATATATTATCATATTAACTTTCCATATCCTTATAACAGATAAATATTTTATAACAAATTAGAAATAAATAATACCTTAAAATAATATTTTTGTGATAAAAAATTTAATATGAAATTTGTTTTAATTCATTTTATTAAAATATTTCAGATAATAGCTAAAAGTTTTCCAAAAACAGAGATTGCTGATTTTGCTCAGAATTGTCTTGAAAAATACAGTTTTCCTGTTGAATCATTATTAATATTACCTAATGGAACTGTTCTTCATCATATCAATGCTAATGTACTTTTAGATATTGAAAATGATTATTCTGTTTCCTTTTTTGATGGGTAAGTTTAATTAATGAATAATAAAATGATTTTAAAACTATGATGGATACTATAATTTAAAAAATTTATTAAGTGATACTTTTTATAGTTTTATAGATCCAATGGAGAAAAAATATACATTATTCTTGAAAGAAGGAATATCCAAAGCACAAAAGTTTCTGAACAACAAAGATAAAATATAAAAATTTTAGATCTCAATTTTTAATACAGTTAAGAAATTCTAAATGTTTTTGTTTTATGAAATTTTTATAAAAATGATAAAATATTTTTATATATTTAAAATGTTATATTCAGGTAAATTTTTTTGAAACTTCCGTAATACCTCACAATTTTAACACACTAAATGAACACATTGACTACTTATAAAAACAGCAACGTATATATCGAAAGTTATTCTTATTGCTGTTCTGACAACTGACAATTACATGCTAGTTCAAAACTAGCAAAACTGGGAAGGGGAATATACTGATGAATGCTGAGACGGGCAGAACAAACATGCAAATAGACTTAAGTTATATTCACAATGTCAAAATTAACTTAATTTAACCAATTAACTTAAGAAATTAATATCATTCAGAACCTCATAGTTAATTTTCGAAATTAACTGAGAGGTTCTGAATGATAAAAGATATTTTTTTCTATTTATGTTTTTTATTATTTTTTTATTTTTATACTTGTATTTCAGTATTTTACCAATTCTTTCACGACGAATTAAAAATTTAACCCAACCAGTGACATCTTAAGACTTCTTGAGGCCCTGGGCCCTTATGCAAAAGTAGGCCCCACCTGCATCTCTTTTATTTCATTAAATGTAAGGTTTAATAAAAGCAATTCACTAGGCCTAGACACAGACGATGGACATGACATAATAATGCAGTCTTGTCACTGTTGCCAATTAGCATATACAGTGAAACCTCACCTAACGGACACCCCTCAGTAATGGACACTTTGTAATTCCCCGGCAGTAATACATGGATGTCTATGGGCATCTCCCCTCAAAAGCGCACCCTCAATAACGGACACGGACACTTAAATTTCAATAATAACAGACAATAAAAACTAATAAAAGTACCATATTACAGCTCAAAATTGAAAGACGAACGAAAATCGTGAAAAAATTTTTTCATTTTTAATAGTGATTCCACAGGATTGAAATTAATAGCGGAAGTAGAAATGCATCTGGAGAATGAAGTTCATAAACATAAAATAAAACAAAGTAAGATGTCAGATTTTTTCTCCAAAGTGTAGAATAGTGTATACACTCTTGAGATTACATTCATATTTTATAAGTTTTCAAGTTTTATAATAATACCGTATCAATAAGTAACATTCAAAATATTAATTTATAATCTATCTTCTTTATGTAAATTATATATTTATGTTTTAATTTCTTTATTGTTTCAAGCTACAGTATACAGTATTTGTTTATTGTTTGTATGTTGGTATTGCAAAAGATAGTATAAATAAATAAATAATGATTAAAATAAACATTTAATGCTAAATTTATCGACTTTGTTACTCATATAACGCAAAAATTCGTATCGTGCTAAATCATACCAAGCGAAAAAATGGATGGCTCAGATGGCCATTATCCTCAATAGCGGACAAATTTCTGTTCCCCAGAGATGTCCGCTATTGAGAGGTTTCACTTTAGTTGGAAATTCCTAGTTTTTTGGAGAAAATGTTCGAGAATAACATTTTGCTGATTAAAATTATTTGCATCATGATCTTATTGAAGCTGATCAAGAACGAGACAGGGCCCCTCTGAGG